>JAOBYE010327762.1:0-15251 GCA_025403585.1 Parazoanthus swiftii | reverse complement strand
GGGGGTAAGGTTGGGGGGACGGGGGGGGGGGCTATTTCAGGGTATACGATACGCGCTTAAAGTTACATTGAAGTCAATCAAACCAGGGCTGTGCCTCAACGATCGTTTCTGGTGACTCGCTTGTACCAACTTCTGCTGCTTGGGGGCTAGTCTGCGATATATAAGTCAGCTTCCCACTTCTCAGGGAAAAGCCCTGGGATGGAGGTTGATAATCAAGTGTCCCGTTCAGCGGAGAGTTGAAGACTCTAATCCGGCTTGACACTACAGAAACCAGAGTTAAGCCACAAGGCTCGGCAAAGGATCTACTATAGTCTTTTTAGGACTAAATTAAATCTTTTTAAAATCAGTAAAAATTAGGATGTGCTTCAAAACTCCAACTAAACGAGTAGCATTTTTTTTCATATTTTTGGCCATTTCTTTTTAGAGTTGGGAGGGGTTTCTGACAAACCGGTCCGTGTAAAAAAATTATTTCAAGCGTGGACGAACGCTCAATTTAACATGAATCAAATGGACTGTCTGACCATTTTCAAATACACATGAATGGACATCAGTCGACTCGGGGCAGGCCGAAGCTCAGAGACATTGAGGAAAAGTGTGTTGCGGAAAAATAATTCAGTTCTTGGCCTAATCGCAGTGTTGGTGGCCACAGATTCAAACTTGAGGAGTTAAAACCTTGCTGAGGACAGCATATAATGAAGGATATGCAATCCAGCGATCTGGTGAACCAACCAATCAATAAAAAAGTGTGATCACAAACTTTAGTTAACACTTCGAGTCTTCACTGAACCAAATATGCAAACTTAGAAACAGTCCAAGACTTTCCGAAATTGCGACAATTTTGATTTGTCAGCGTTTTTGCTGTTTTAGCCATCAAGTCTTCGAGTTATTGCACGTTCTTTATAGACGAGACTTATTCGCCGTGGCTCCGATTGCGCCGAGAAGTAATAAATCGAATTGACTGGGGCCGTTTTAGTAAGAAATCAACGCTAACTTCGTTGTTCTCTTTCATGTTTTTAATAACGGAATACAGATACAAACAGTTATTAAATTGCTCAGGTGTGGCAAGTTCAAGGGTTTTTTAAACGGCATTGCTGACTCATCACTCAGTTCCAGTCGAAGAGGGACTATAGACACGATCCTGGAAGACTTCGATGAAAAGTGGCACTAAAATGGCGTAAAAAAACACATGTTTGCAGTTATTGCTCCATCATACAGAGTGGCAACAAGTTATAATTACCCAAAATGTAATATTATCCAAAATGCTTTGCGAGTTGAACATTTTTATGTGGGCCTAAATTCAGGATGGAAAATTGTCAGCAGTTTTGTTCTCCAAAAAGTGTCGGTAAAGGCGCACAGTAATACTGCTATATATGCATGATAAAAAAAACAATGCTCGCAAAGCATATTGATTGCAAAATAGGCTTGGAGTAACATAATTAACAGGATTCAGTAACAAGAGTTTCTTTTTTTTAGTTTTCCAAGACTGATAACGTATACTGTATTTCAACAAATGGCCCGAACGGATTTTTTTTCCCTTGTAGCTCTAAATCTGTCATTTCGAAAGGTTGTGCCACATTTTATTGAACTAATGTAGTTTCATGGAAATATTAGGGATTCTCGTCAGTTTATACGCGGCACACACAAAAAGGCATCCCAATACTACCCCACATATTTTGCATTATTTTTGTCGCTACCAGTGGCAAGGTGCGTTTGTCAGATTAGCTTTACCCAGCCTACCCGTAAGATCTCATCCTGTTAACCCGAAAGCCTCAGGTTCGGTTCCTGGTCTGACTTTTGTGTGACTTAGCTCCTTTCTCCTTTCCTTTTTCTTGGGACGTCAAGTCTTTGGTCCCGCCTGCCCAGGTTTGTCCGTTCTCAATTGTTACCGGATTAGAGACCGGTCATTATTTATGTCCGGCCGGGGATTAGGGCTGGAAGGAAATTGGTTGGGTGGCACAAACGTGTTGGCCAGTTTTACACGTAGGTGGATTTTTAAACAGTTGTTTGTAGTGAGAAAAGCCTCAAAACCAGGTTGAGTCAAGAATGTTTGAGAAGAAACGTAAAAATAAAATTGATTTTTTAGTGGTATTTGACACTGAATTCAGGTGCAGTACGCAAGAAGGATGCAAGGGCTGTCTATCCATTACAGCAAGACTTTACACTCAGAACGAAAGACCCTATTGGATCTTTGACAATGGCATTAACAATAGCTGACACGTTCTGACAATACGTCATTGCAAGTTTGTCTACGGATGGTTCGTTTTTTTATCAAAGGTTGGTGTTATCTATATTGTTTTTTTTATCCAATAGCATCTTTCGTTCTCAGAGTAGGTGACTCATCCATTACCCTATACCCTGGTTCACAAAAGACCTGCCCCCGAAGAGAGCTCTATCACCGAGCCGAAACTGGTCACCTTTTCCCAAAACACCCCATCGACGCTGGGACAAAGAAGAACATTCCGAAACGCCAAGCTACCAAGCTGGAATCTTTACCTTTCGATCCCTCCAAAGCAAATGGATCAATTTCAAGTGCTTTTTTGTTTTTTCATCGATATAATTGCGACCGCTTTCATGAGTCTCCTCACGTTTGAGAGGTAGAAGCGACCAGCTTGTCGCAAGGCACTATCGATATTCCTTTCCTTCAAACTCTTCATTAGACCTTCAGCAAGCTCTAAGGAGGCAAGAAAAAAGACAGAGACCAAAATTATTTTTCAAATAAAAAGTAATTAGTTTACCAGTCTCCTGATTAAACTTGTGACGAGTACTGTAAGTGTAGTTTGTACTGTATGTGTAATGATAACTAATTATGCATGTATGTACAGCAATATTATGGAAAACAAATATTGTCGTTGTTGTTGTCGCGCGGGGTGTGTACGCACCCCCCCCCCTCCCACAGACCCAAAAAGGTCCGCATTTGGAGGTTTAAGAAGACGATGAAGAAGTCCAAATAGGTTAATCGGAACAGTTCGTGTTAACGTAAATCGAAACGACTAAAATAAAACAAAAAAAACGGCCGAAACGACTAAAAAAAACGGCCATAAGTGTGCTTGTCCCATAAATTTGGCTTTTTAAGAGTCCAAGTTTACCACCCCCCGACAAAAATCCTGGCTACGGGCCTGAGCTAATATGACCAGAACTGATCTAGCGACACAAATATTTCACTTTTAGATATTTAGAAACATATAAAACTAATTATCTTGGGGGTTTTCAGTTAGAGATTCCTGCTTTGCACTGCATGTGCAGCTTACTTTGTTGCCTAAACAAAGTTGAATAATTGCAAGCCTTTCATTCGTGTTTTCACCTTTTAAGCCTACCGCAGCTTTGCAGAAATCAACGCCTCTTCAAACCCTTTCACTTTCATTTCAAGCTAGTTTATCAACATTCATCTTCTCTTAACATTACCCACTCAGAATAAGTTATTTGGTTACAAGAATAAAGGAATTGATCCCACAATCAATCTGTCCAAGTTGAAAAACCAAATTTGTCAAACCATTTAAAAGGAGTGAAAGGTTACTCTCTTAAAGAGATTTTAACAACACGTAACTGATGATAATTTTGGGGATGACTGCAAAATCAAAGCAGGCATCCCAAGCAATTGATATAGGTATTTTGTTATCAATATTCTACTGCATTAAGAGATTATTTTGGTTTAACACACAAAAGGAATTACAAATACAAACTCTCCCAGATAGCCATGCATCCAGAAACCTTTTTGTGCTCTAATTTCGTACCTCTGTAATCGTGACACCTGAGATTCATGGCTGAAAAGACCTCTTTAAAAAACTCTTGTCCCTAGTATGACGGAACACAAGAAAAAATTGTTGTTTTCACAAGATAATCAGACAGTCGACTATTTAAAATAGAAAAACATGTGCAGGACACTCACCTCCTTTACCAGATGGACTACACTGTAAATATATGGGACTGTCGAGAGAATGAACGCATTTCATTACTTTGAGTGGCCGATACCTCAAACTATCAAAAACGAGCCTTTCCCCAATAATTTTCAGATATCGTAGGGTTTCAGTCTTACAATACAGTAAAAACCCGCTAGCAAGAACCTGCACTTCCAAGAGTTAGCCTAAACAGGTTCTTACAGAAAAAGTGGTGGTTAGCACAAATTTAGGCTATCTAAGGTTCTTAACAGGTTCTTATTTTTAGGCAAAAAATTTATGTTGTTGCTAAGAGAATTTTAGTAATCAACAGCCTTAAATTTGCATACTCAATGAATGCTTGTGTGACTATGACTACAACAGAGAGCTATACTCACGTATACTTGCAACTAGAGTGAGCATATATAATTTCTCTTAAAGTAAATATTTTAAATATTTTTTTGAAAATAAGAACCTCCAAATTTTAGGCCAAAGAGGTTCTTATATAGAGGGGGTCTAAATGGAATTTTTACCCTGACAGGTTCTTAAATTGTAGGTTCTTGCTTGCGGGTTTTTACTGTGTAACAATGCAAAATACAAAGTTTGGTTGATCTTGTAAGCCCGGATATCATCAAGTAACACGTTCTTTCAAAACGCCAATAGGAGATTGTAAAGGAAAAGGACCACGTCAGCCTTTTAAAAAATACCTGTATAGCAGATTTGATAAAGTAAAGTTTAACAAAATTAGGTAGCATAAAGGGTCTTGTGCAAGATTTACAAGGCCCGTAGGCAGGGGGAGGGGGGGTGCGCGGGCCGAAGAGGGTCCACAGCAGTGTGCTAAACTTGTGTTTATGATTGGTGAAACATTCTGTGTGGTAAGTCAATCTTGGTCTTTAATGTTAACCCACCCCTCCCCCTGAAATGGTGGTCCGCTATGGTGTCGGTTCGCTCTTCCCCATCAAAATTCCTGGCTACGGGCCTGCATTTGAAAAGATGCACATGAAATTCCGCTTACAGTCTGGTTTGCCGTCTCGGAATCTACCAAAGATCTGCTCGATGGTTTTCAAACTCTTGACCATTGCAACCACGTCTCTCTTGACTGGAGCATGTGCCGTCGGTACCACTTCATCGAATAACCCTGAAATGACAATTCCGTATTATAGGGATAGCGAGATGCTCAAACGACATCACAAATTGCGATCGATTGTCGCCCTGTACGATTAGAAAATGTACGAATTGCCTACCTTTGTCGATTGCATGCCGCAAGGAAAACAAGAACGGGCGATGCAGCACTAGAAAGCAGTTCCCAGCCAGTTTTTCGATATCGCAATCTGGAAATCCCTTTAGAACCGCCTTTCTGAGCTTCAAATTACACGCTGGAAAAAGACAAAAGTTGTCAATAAAAGTGGTTTTAAAATAAATTAGATGACGCTTGCTGAAAAAAACTAGGCACGGCATGGCGTTTGATTTTGACCCTTTCGGCCCCAGCCAGTTTATCAGTATGTAAATTCTCCTTAAATTATCCATACAAAACAAGTTGTTTGGTAAAGAGGATAAAGCACTTGATCATACACAGCAGTTTATCTAAGATGAAAAACAAAATTCTCCCAACCTGTTTGCAAGAAAACTATAGAGACAGTTGAGGAGAATTCAGCAATACGTCATTTGGCGTGTTTCGGGCTGAAAGGGTTAAGGAACAGTTTTTAAAGCACGCGGTATTGACGAAGTTACATACTAGGAGGTGAATAAAACAAGGTGGTGCGAGTATTACAGATGTGGCATTTAAACTGCACGCTCTGATTGGCAATGGACATCAAAAGTAGTGGTTATAACAGTGGTCAAATTAAGACACTCACTTCAACTCCTACAATCTATAAGCCAGAAATGTGACCGTCTTAACCGGGCGTAAACAATCCTAGTTTCTAGATGTCAGCTATGGATACCAAGAACTGACTCCTTTAGTGTTTAGTTTGGGGATCTGATATAGTTTAAGAATCCTTATCATTATTTACCCGAACACTTGACACACAAGCAGCCATACAAAACATTGATATGGATAGCTTAATACGTTCCCATTTGACAAACCTTTGAAATCTGCCTTCGCAAGTTGGAAAACATTAAAAAGAGGTATCATGGCCTCCATTACCTACATAAGCAAAGTAAAAAGTGATATCAAATCTCTATATAAAATTCAGAAAATCCTCAGTTTAAATCGCTTAGACTGCGCACCCGGGCGAAAGGCCTCCGTTTCCTAATACCATCAGAAACGTTTCCGGTTATAAGAAACCACTCACTTCTTCCTTCCCCCCTCCCCTTCCCAACCGCCCTTTAATTATACCGAGTTGCTCGATTACAGTGTATAAAGCCATCTTTACCGACAACAGAAATTATATTTCGTTCTCCGTCACCCCCAACTTTCTTTCAAACTGATCAATTGGGGCAAAAACTCCACATGCACTTAATTTTTTCTGTATTGAATTTATTCGAAAGGTGGCCTATTGCCTGCTAATTTTTGTTTCCAACCGGTTTTTGAGTTCCCCCGATAATAAGCAAACCCCAAGTTAGAGTTTTTGGTGACGTTTTTTTGCCCAGAAAAGTTTGCAAAAAAAATGTTGCAAGGGATTGTTGGTCTTTATTTGAGAGTCTTTCCCAACACTCGGGACTTTAAAAAAGTAGCATTTACGTAATTACTAACATACCGCTTGTTTGACTTTCAAGACCTGTCAAAGAAAACGAAAATGAAATCAATGTCAAAACGTTACAAGGATCAAATCAATAGAGTTGCGCTTCTATTTTGTAAACTCTCAACTCCAAGATTCGTCAAATTGACCGTTGTACGGGAGCAACGAGTAGGCTCAAGAAAATTCTGCACGTAAAACCGCAAATCTTTATTAGGCTCCAATTAATTGGTACCAAAGGTTGGCAAACCTGTTCCTTATGTAATATCTTTCTACTTTAATTTCCGAGTGTAAATAAATTACTGTTGTTGTTGTTGTTGTTGTTATTGTTGTTGTTGTTGTTGTTGTTGTTGTCGGTTTTCAGTGTTCTAGAACATGTACCGTTCTAGCGCTGTATTAAGAGTGTAGTCGTATTACACTGCACCAGGCAAGGGCTGATTTATCGGAGAGGCCGTCAGGGCCCGGACCCCCCCTTTCGTTGGTAAATTCAGAAATTTCTTACATGAAAAACACTGAAAAAAGTCTTCTGGAGCAGAGATACCTTTCCCGCTCCCCCTTTTTCAGAGTTGCTGGTTCGGGCCCTCCATTTACGACATTTCTGGATTCACCCCGGGCAGCTGTTGTTTTTAGGGTCAGTATTGTTGATCGATCAGTATACGCGCTCCAGTGTACACGTTTTTCTTTTGACCACCTATTACTGTGAAAGCTAAATAACTGATGCAGATATACTGAATGGTTTTTATAACGTATGCGCAACTTTTGTTATCAGTTTAGAACGTATCAGTAAGTAATAACTTTTTGGTAAAGAAATGAGACGAATAAAGATGAATGAAAAAAGGTGAATAAAGCGCAAATATAAATACGAGCACAGCGCAAAATGTTTTAGGCTAAAATTGTATTTTCATTGTTCACTTCAGTTGTTTTAACTAATTATGCTCAAAAAATTGCTTATTAGCCCTTGTTCTAACCCCACCCGTGAAAAAGTTCCACAGCCAAACATTAGAAACTTGATGTTTGTACAGGTGGACCATTTTTATTCAGGGCTTTATCCACCTCGGTTTGTCAGGGAAAAGTTAAGAGGCACTAATCTAAAACGTAATTGAAGACCTGGGCCCGGTTGTTTAAAGCCCGATTAGTGTTAATCCTTGGTTAACTCTTAGTAGAACCTGCAAGGTTTAACCGGGATTAGCCCTAATTGGGCTTTGAACAACCAGGCCCAAATATATTTGACTTACACTGTTCAAAAGAGCTTCTGTAGTCTTGTTGAAATAATCTATCGAGATGAAAGAAAATGTTTAATAATAGAATGTAAACAAAACACATGTCGCAAAGCATCTTGGTTACAAACGGGCCTTTAAAATAGCAGCTTATTTTTGGTTTAAAAGCGTTTGCGAGTTCAAACATACCGTGTGGAACAAAACCATGTTCGTCTATTTTTACTCCATGAATAACGCCTTTTAGCAATGTGTCGAGAATTTCCAGTTTCTCCTTAAGGGGCCGTTCATCAGGCTCTGGTGTAGCGGAGGATGTTGAAGAGGGCACCACCATCGGTTTGGTGGAGCGGTCCTCCGATGGCAATGTGGTAGGTCGAAGGGTACTTGGTACTACAGAAGGACTCGCTGACGGACCAACAGGGGGCTCTGGACTCGAACCATTGGACGGGTCATCGAGTTCTGCTTTTGTATGATAAAAGTATTTAAAAAATGTATCCGATGTATTAGGCTCGGGATCTGGGTGGCAATGGTATCATACTTGAAATCCTAGGGGTGTCCACTGGGCAGGTGGAAATTCAGGGCCAACATATTCATGGCTCACTTCGCTCGGCGTCCAATATTTCAAAATTTGCCCTCCCAAGACCGACTGCCCCTGGGTCTCCGAGGATGCAATGCTCTAAAAGAAATGGTCCATGCTTAACATGTGCGTAAATCGTGTAGTAGATATGCACTTGGGAGGTTGGGAGAGCACACGAGAAGTTAAAGAAGCACTCGACTTCGCCTCGTGCTCCCCCAGCGATATCCGCTCGACAGACGTACGGAGTTTAGCGTATGCCATTTCTTAATAGGTCCATATCGTTACTGTGGGGAGTATTAGGCCTAGCTTATACGTCGCTTTACAAACAAAAACAACCCAGACAAACTGATTCAGTTTAAGCAAATTAATATTGTCTGTAGAACAAATTAAATTCTCCAGTTTTAACCACATGGCAGATTAAACGTATCAACGGCAGAGTGGATCCAAGGCCCAGGGCAGACAAAAGTGCGAGAAAAAAATGTGTACAAGTGTTTCATCTTTCTAGATACATTAAATTCATCAGACTTTTGCTATTCGTTTAAGATGAATGTTCACAGTCGAGTTAACGGCTTCAATTAAATTCGAACGAAATAAATTCAACACAACGTCCAAGGCCCGGGACAAACTTCAGTCCAATTAAATTGAAGGAATTGAACTCGCAAGGAGTTCATATATTGCCGGATCCGGCAAACTTTTTGCAATTCATTTTAGACAAATATTTACAGACGAGTTAAACGCCTTCAATACAATTTTACTGAATTAAGATCGACTTAATCTCTCGGGTCTAAAACAAGAATTAAACCGTCCAGTATCCAGTACAGTAAAAAAAAAACTCCCGTGTAAGAACCTATATGTTTCCAAATTAGCTTGCGTTCGTACCCGAAAAAGCGTGTCGGTCTAAACATCAGTCGAATCTGTACAAGTTGTGGACGAACGTACAATGATTTTGAAACAGCTGTAACTTCCTCGTTCTATAATTAAGTAATTCTTCGCCATATACTGCGACTAAACTTTTAAAAGCAACGGAATTCAGCGAGAAAAGCCAGAAAAGTAGCCATGTTTTTCTCCAGTTATAAGATCTGTGCGACATTGCAAAGGTTAAATTCCCAACGAACTCTCACAAGTAGAGTTTACAAAAAAGGAATTATTTCCTTAGTTTTACTCACCAGTGTCCAGGAGAAACGCCTCATGATCAAATGAATCAGCAGCGGCGACAGAGAGTAGCAAAAACCAAATAAAGAGCTTCATGTTGTTTTCGTTTTAGAACCAACTTTCAGCGCTTGTAACTTGTCACCGCTTGTGAAAGACGCAACCCCGCGCTGCACGACTCCTGCGTTTTGTACCATTAGTTTGTATTTCACACTTGATTCTGCTGAAACATTTTGACGCCAGAAATTATCCATTTCACACATTTCTTTGTGTTTGGAGAAAGCTTAGTTGCTCACACCGCACATTCAGTTTGTGAAACTGTTTCTCTTTTTCAATGCCAATTAACGGGGTAACAAGTTGGCGAGACACTTTCAAGCCATACAGAGAGTTGTGCATCAAAACTTGAAAAATGACAAAAATAGGTTTACATGGAGAAGATATCATGTTATCTCCTTATGTAAATGGTCTTGTCAAGGTCTCCTGGGCTGGCCAGTTATTTGTTATATTGTTTTCCGACAAAATGGCTCACATTAGGCCTCATACTCACAAGAACGTTTTCTGCGACGCTTTTTCTGCTCCTCAAAAGCCTCGTCAACACGAGCACAATTCCTTTTTCTGCGACGCATTTTTGCGACACATTTTTGCGACACATTTCTCAAAAATCGACACATTTTCTTTCACGAGCCGTCCACACGAGCGCATTTCAAATGCGACCACAAAAATGCTAGAACGCCATTTGATAACATTTACAACCAGTATACCCAAATGTACTAGCAGCGGGCATAACTTCCAAAAATTAATTTGCAAACAAAAGACATCAAAGTTATCAAAGGTAAAAATAATTGTACAGCAATAACAGCGGATTTCATTTTGCCTTTGCAAAGTGAAGAAACAGTCTTCAACATATTCGAGGGCACTGTTGTTGATCAATCTTGAATCTTGATCGAATTATTTTTCCTACAAAGTATAAAGTAGTACGTGTTTCGTGAACACCAATTATCGCAGCATTTGATTGGCCAGAAATGCCAACCTTGATTTCGCGTTTCGCGCAACTTCATATCTTTAAAGGCCTTTAAATATAGCATTAACAACAAACTTAAAACGAAACGTTAAATGTCAAAAACCGATAGAAACTCACTACAAATATTGGCAAGTATGCATTCTGTTCTTTCGATATCATTTCCGGGTCCAGCCCTCAGTAGTTGTCAGGAAGCGATGGCTAGTCACTTCAACACACTAATATTTGTTGGGAAGTCGCTTTGCAAATATTTTTTCAAAATAGTTGATGTATCGTCGTAGCAAGCTTTGGAAACCTGGGAGGGGGGGGGGGGGAGGGGCATCGCCGAGAGCCGAAGGAAGACGTTAAGCAGTTACTGTCCACCATATTCTTGTATTTGTTGTATTCTCCTTAACAAACATCTTTTTTCCTGCCTACACCAAGGTGATCCGAAAACAGCCCGGCTGAAGACATATTGCTCAAGTGGAGTGCTGTTCAAGAACTTGCACAGGACAAGGTGTAAATCCAGAGCGCTGCATGCTGGAATCGTAATTAGAAAGGATGTCCAGATACCATCAGTTTTATGTCCCATGCATGTTCTCCACAAACCATAAAAAAAAAATTGTCTCATTTTAGTCAATTCCAAAAACTGAATCCCAACTGAAACCGGAAAGCCAGTTTGTAGGAACAAATATCGATTTCAACAAATTTCTAACGTTCCTCAAACATGTTTTCTATTTTAAATGTCTTATTTTTTTCTTTTCTTTTTTTGGTTACTAAAATTGTAAAGTATTCAGCTCCTTAGAACATGGATGGATAGATTTGAACCAAAAAGCATTTTCGTCGATTGCAATTGGTCCTTTTTTCACTTGTTCTTTTAAATGTCGAATCTATTGAGGACCCGTTTCATAAATAAGCTTGCCAGTCTGGGGTTTACATGTTGTAATCCAGGATCCATCAATGTCACAACATTCAGCAACAAATTGCATGATGACTTGGAATAAGATGTTTCAATCAACATTTATCAACGGATTATTAACACATAAAGGTGAACATCAAACACATCTGCAAACTCCCATAACGCGTCCGTTTTTATGACAAATAAAGTTTATTTCTTAACCGGTAACGTTAATGGCCTTTGCTAAAACCAACTTTTGAGGACAAACCCGATCGAGACAACTTTCCAAAAGGCAGAAATTTACGGCACACATGGGCCCATGAGAGTAAGTATACTTTATTAATAACCTTTCTACTTCATCTTATTGAACCATTGTATTTAGACATTGGGAGAGACTCTATAAGCTTTATGGTTTGCTCTCACACGAATCAAACAAGAAAACCACATGCTAATGAATCTCGGTTGCCTGAACAGCTGATGGCACAGGAAGTCGAAACTGCTTATGTATACCGACATATGGTAGGTACTTATGCCCGGATACACTGAGCCGGCTGAAGCAAGCCCACAAATTGACTTGTTCAAAGTTCCTCTTCCGGTTCGACAACAACACGGTCCGTAGCTTTGGGCAGTTACCCTAGCAAAATTTGATTAAAATGTGAAAAAATAAACCATCGCAGAGAGAAATGTTTTGAAATTTTCCCATAAACTCCCCCCCCCCCCTCCCTCCCCCTCTCTCTTTGTTTGGTTGGAACATGCCCCCTTTTGCCCAAACTAAAAAAACGCTAGCGCGGTAATAAACAGTTTCAGTGATGTCTAGTTTACTGTACCAAGAAATCAAACCATACTACTCCTGCCCTTCATGAACTCAACTGGCTACCTATAAGACAACGTACCGACTTCAAGGCCATACTCTTTTACTATAAATGACTTGATAATATCAATAAAGCTTCATTGAACCAACACAGACTCAAAAAAGTCCCTCAACTCAAGATCCCAGGATCTTCCACTTAAATCAGCATAAAACAGTTGATCAAACTCGAAGCTTTAACGTCACTACCAAAACTATAAAATTCAAAGTCAAACTTTAACACACACACCTACACCTATTTCAACAACATTTTCCCTATGAATATAAGCTCTATACACATTTCCTTGTATCAGTCTAAACTGATTAAAAATAAAATTCCAATTTCTGTGAGCGCATATTCTTCACATAGAGAAAGTTGTATTATGAGCGTAACAATAACTGTTTATTATTACTAGTTATATCGAATAGTACTGGGATTGATTAAGTCAAGCCAAAAAAGTGCATAATTTAAAATAGCATAACTTCCCTCTAACTAACTGACCCAAAAACTGACATTTAAGTGACAGATTCTTTGTTTTTGCAGCAATGATTCAATAACAAGAATTTTCGAGGACATTCTGTTTATTATGGCACCTAGATAGTGCCATTTGCAGCCCAGGCGGAACGCCCTTCTTATGAACGTGAACATAAATGTTTAAAATGGTTTTTCGAGAGAAATGAGACCGTTTTATTGGTTTTCATTGCTCGAAAGATTGCCATTGAACCAATGAAATTCATTTGCAGCCAATCATCTCAACAAGTTTTGCTTTTGGCCGTGTATATTAATGATAACTTTTTTTGGTACAAAATGACATAGCATGATACTCAACATAACATAGCATGACATAACATAACATGACATGACAAAACATAACATTACACAACACAACACAACACAACACAACACAACACAACACAACACAAAACAACACAACACAACACAACATAACAATACATGACAAAACATAACATACATGTGACATAACGTGACATAAAACATAACATACTTTATTTGGGGCGGGTGACATACTTAGCTAAAGAGCTATACTGACTCTAATTAACACAAACTAATCGTTTCTTATGTTCTACGCGCTGCCACAGTTTGATATGTGTACTACTAAAAAGTGAGAGCGAGTACAAGCAACAAGAGGCAAGTGAACACGACATCCATTGTAAAACTATTGGCTGCCTTTGATTTGGGAGCGGTTTGACTTCCTGTCATAGGCTCGGTTGGTGAAGTGGGCATTGCGGTAGGCGTGGATTGATTTCCTGTCATAGGTTGGGTTTCCAAATTAGGTATGACGGTAGGCGTGGTTTGATTTCCTGTCATAGGTTGAGTTGGCGAATTAGGCATGACGGTAGGCGCGGTAGTTTTATTTTCTTCAATTTTAGTAAACACCATAAATCCAAGGGGAGGAATTGTAGAGTTGCTTTTAAAAGGAGTGTCCATGTCTTTTGTGATCCTAAAAATCTTCATTGGAGGGCTCGTCACACTGTTTGGCGACGTAAAATTTGTTCCGCTGTCTGTGCCAGAGTCGTACACGAACAGTTTAAAAGACACGCGATCTTTAAACGTCTGTCCAACGACATCGCAGAGGTTGAGATCGTGGACACCCAAAATCCAGTCGGGAGAAGGCGCAATCATAGTGATGACTGACACTAAGGGATACTGGTCACTGACGCTCACCTCATGAACAGTCAGGTTTCCTGGCGAGCTTAGGGTTTCACTTGGTCCCTTAATCACTTTCAGAACGGTTTTGTCAGATATCTCGAGTTCACGTTCGAGCGTAGTTCGTTTACCTATCCAAGGAGAAAAACAGACCACAAAACAAATTGTTTTATTGCACTAAAAGTGTGTTGCTTTTTTTTTTGGAACATAAAGAAAATGTACTGATACATGTTGCTGGATCGAGTTTGGAGTTGTTACTCTTTAAATATCTGACTCTTTCCGCGTTCATACCAAACACTATAAAATCTTATTCGACTAAAATTTGTTAGTACTGTTACGTGTTTATATAGGTCGTAAAGTAAGCATTTGAACGTTGTAACAATAAAGCAACTTGTCTGTTTTGGTTTGAAGCCAGTCTGTCTTTTTAACTGTCAAATTGTTTTTCAATCATGATAAGTTGAAACCTGTTCAGGGAATAATGTGAAAGCGGCATCTAAAGTCGTGAAGACCATTCCAAACAGCTTTTAGAAGCTCTCAGAGAAGTCAGAGTTAAACCAGAACTGAGTCAAGAAGTTGTAAAATATATTGCCACATGTTGGTGTTCAAGTTAGCTTAAGTTTCAAAGTTAGTTCGCTGTCAGAACATAATGAGAAAACATGATAAACATTATTACGATATAACAATAACAAGTAATAACGAACAACAACTTAAAAGACAAAAAAATGAATTGTAAACCAACATTTACTAATTTAGGGAGTAATATTACAGGCTAGGTTGAATTTATTACTTATTGCAGAAATGGTATTCACCTGTCTCGGCAACTGATTTAACTCCTGGAGAAGCCAACAATCCAGGCGCCCACATTTTGTAGTTACTGTTATGTGAAGCGCCGATGAGAGGAGAGAAATGGCCGTTCGAGGGAAATCCAGTACCGGGATGAGTCACTGAACTCCATGTAGCAATAAAACTGAGGCTGTACTTTGCTTGTATACCACTGCATTTCTGAGCTGCCTCGCCAGGTAGTATCGTCAGAATTAGACAGGCAAGAAAAATCATATTTAGCATTCTTTCTTGCTTTCAAACGAAGAACGTAAGCGCGAACTTGGATATCGCAGCGAATCTTCCTATCAGTCGATTAAAGCGGGAAATGAACTTTCTTATTATACTTACAGGAAGTGACAGTGGTTTTATATCGGCTTCATTTTCTACCTAAGTGTTTTGTTGGTTCTCTGTTGCGTTTGCGGAACTTCGCTTTGTGGTTGATGTCACCTCTTTAATTGCTGCGAGCCGTAAGGCGAGCAGCAACACTATTCTTGACGGGCTTGGCACTTCCGGTCAGTTTTATTTTCG
>JAOBYE010327761.1:0-27920 GCA_025403585.1 Parazoanthus swiftii | reverse complement strand
TTGCCTTGTTGCTTTTGTTACCTCAGTGTTACCTGTGTTACTTTGTTATACTTGTGTTACCTTGTTGCTTGTGTTACCTCAGTGTTACCAATGTTACTTTGTTATATTATGTTTGTGTTATGTTGTTGCTTGTGTCACTTCAGTGGTACTTGATTTATTACCTGTGTTGATTTCTTTTATTACCTGTGTATTAGGTTTTTATTATTATTTGGTTTCTTCTAATTGTTGTATTACTTTGTGTATTATCCCTGTCCATCTTGGGCATAAGTGTAATCTGTAATGTCACTCAAAACAAAATGAACAATGAATTAGGATTACACTAAATCAAAATATTGTTGTAAGTTGGTTACTTTGTATCTGTTACAAAGAACATCAACTTAAAATAATTTGATGTGCCAACAAGTATATTGAGATTCAGTTAATGGTCTTTGTACTTTTGTAAAGTAAAGCAACAAAATTGATAAACAGCTGGGGAGGTCCGGTGTCTGTATGAAAGAGCATTTCCTGATTTTTGAAGGAGGTTGGAAAAAAGGTCAGAGTCCTTTCACAACCAGAGTCCGCAAAATAACGTCCAGCGGTTTAGTTCTACAGCAATGTTGAATATGTGTAAAACAACTCGGAAGGCCGCGCGCTTTGTTTATCTCATAGTTCTTCATTTATTTCCCGTTTTTCATTTATTCATTTTTCTTAAAGGCAAATATTCAATCATTCATTATTCTTTTTTTTGTTTCCACTTTGTCCTCGGTTATTCCGCTTTCACCTCCGAAACTGCATGACTCTATCTCTATTTCCCGGCAGAGTATATATCTAAATCAGTCACTCATAAGAGAAGCAAGGTATTTCGAAACTAGTTAAGGTCAAATTTTTAAGTTTTAGTTCCAAAAATAGCGTAAACAATTCGTGACTGGACCATGCAAACAAGTAGATATGATATTCCCCAATCGAAACATTTATTTGTAATTACTTACTAGATCACCTCACGGCCTACTTTGTCTTCTTTAATTTTAAAGCGCAGAGGACGAGTTGTCCGGTTCCTGGAGTTGAAGGCTGCTGACAGAAACAAATGCTCTGAGACCCAATTAAAGAGAGTTTATTGGAAATTACTTTCATTTTGAAAGCTTTAAAAGTTTCTTGAAGAATCAAACGATGTCATGATGACTGTGGGGATTGAAGTGAGGACACTTCGCCCCCCCCCTTCAATAATTTCTCTGTTGTTACTTGTAATACATTCGTTCTAAACTGATGAAGACGTCATATGCGTTTGCTGTTAGCACATGTTGAACCAAAATTAACGAAATTGGCCAAAAATAGAAATATACAATGATTATGAAGCCAACAAAAAGTATATTTGAACGAATCTAAGAATTGAAGTCTCCGTTTTCAGTTAATCGTTATCCAGTAAGGAGATATCGCATGAAAACCAGGAGGGATCGGCTACTGGAACACGCAGCCACTAAAACAGTTTAAGGGGAGCTTCCCCTTTTATTTTGTTGTCATTAGGGAGAGAGGAGATTTTAAAAGGGAAAAAGGTTGTTAAAGGGCAACAAACACTGTTCCTAAGCGAGCAAGGGCCACTCTTCGAATACCATTCGAACTAGCGATGTCCATTAAATGTTGCCTCCAAACTTAATTTATTTCAAGTTTATTCAAAAATTTTTTTTAAATTTAAAAACTCCTTCAAAATCCAAAGTAGTTAGCTGATACCTTTTTTCCTTCCAATCAATTATCTCCAAAAATTCTCAAAGAATTTCGGTGACTCTTTACAAACTACGGCACTTAATCCCTATGATTCAAAATTGCGATTCTTTAAATTGAAACCGATCGAGGTACTGCCACTGGCATACTGAATGCGACCTAATTGTTCGGGAACCAATATAGGTCCCCTTAAATGAAAACACTTTAAAACGTGCCAAATGAGTCTTGTTATCATTTCTTTGTTCCTTTTGGAATTTCCGCCAACTTTCATTTTGAAAACAAAAGTGCTGAGATATTGATATGTTCCATCAGACAGGAAACTGAACAGCTAGTGGAGTCGCCTAAACTAAAACACTCTAGATAAAACCTTAAACGGAAATTCTTTGTTGTTGTTATTAGATTTAAGTATTGTGATTTTCAATGTTACAAGTTCATTCCACTCTCAGGTTAATGAAAGAGATTTTTCAAACTTCAGTGTTAAGTCAAAGCCACACTCGGTTTTCCCGCGATTTTGGGAATGAAGTATTTTTGCTGTTTTGAAGAGAGAAATCTTTATTTTAAAAGCACTACCCTTTCATAATGCGTATTCTTTCATTTCTTTTTGAACCATAATGGGTCTGGTGAAGCAGAATAACGGAAATAGTTTTGTCAGTAGCTGTTGCTTTTGTAAAAACACTTTTAAATGTCTTATAATGTCTCTGAAAGGAATTTTCATCGTGTGATTGTGTCTGTGCAAGTGTTAGTGTATGTAAGCACGTGGGCTCGTGCAGCAAATCTAAATCTAAAAGCTTAAAAATTTAAAAAATCCAAAAATCTTAGAAGTGGCACTCCGCATATTATTTGCCCAATAGGGGCAACGTATAAATTATCTTTTATATTTTCATTTGGTCGATCAATTTAAAGTAAAACCTGTATGAAGAATACAACTAGTGTAGAGCAGTTTCGAATTCGGTTAATCGACTTCATGGGACAATCTATTATATTGTTCATGGGCTACTACATCAAGATTTACTTTTTTGTTTTATTCCTAAATATTTCATTATTTGTTCAGTCCGGCATACAAGTCAGTTTAAAATTACTTCTCTGAAACACTAACCGAGTTTCCACACTGTATGCTCCGGAAAATTACACTTTTTTGACTGAAAACTATTTGAGTATTTCAGTAAGAGTTTTTCAACTTTGTGTGAACTTCCGTCCCGTTTTTAAAACACCACATAATTAGATGCTGGGTGAGCTTAAGCGGGCAGGCACATGCTTGTTCAAAGTGAATTCTGACAAACCGGATGTGTAGATAGGATAAATGAGCTCTGTTTCAGTAGGCAGTTTCCTTTTGCACATAAAAGCCGCACCAATCAAATTTACTGTTGTGAAATGTCACGGGATCATGCCGGCGATAAACACAGTGGACTGCGCTGTCAATTCACCAGACATGCTTTTCCCTTGGGCGTTGAACTAGAAAAGCGCAGGGGTTCTTGGTTGGTATCTGTACGGGATTGGTGGATGCAGTTTCATAATCTTCAAACTGGTAAAAGTTGCAAACGTGCCCTCGTTTCTCTTGGCCTTGGGTCAAAGTCAAAGGCTGCTGCCACTTTTGATCGCTCTTCAAGGATCTTTGTCTCTCCTGAAGTAAACTTACCTGTCATCTGTTGACCAACAGAGACGGGAATTACGAAGAGATGAACAGTAATATATGGGTATTGAAAAGAGGAGATTTGTCCAGAGAAAACAGCAGAACAGAGCAACGTTTCACCAGCGGGAACTATTCGAGAGGTAAGGATTTATGACTTAGTCTGGAACTAGGATTAGCGAATGCTTTACAAAACCACTGATATTGTGCAGATGAAAACAAGAGAATATAAAACGGTTTTGTCATTTCTGGTCTTGATTTCATTTTAAAAAACCTGCGGAAACATTTCATGTTAGTATTCGTAGATAAAATTTGGACTGTGTCAACACTAAATCATCCCCGGTGTTTTGTTTTAAAATGCAGCTCTAAAAGGTTGAATACATGTCGTAGTTCTCAACTTTTCGTTTTAGATAAACAGAAATATAGAATCTGGGGAAAAAAACTGGATAAATATGTTTTTGTCAAGAGGCGCGAAGTGTTCACTGAAGTTTTTCAAGATGGCTTTCGTTTTGTTATTTTTTCGAGAGAACGTAAACTCTGTAGTTTCATTGCCGGCCCTCCCGCCTTGCAAGTTGTACTAAACAGGGTAAAAATCCTATAAAAACGGACGAAATATATCAATTGTAAACGTTTTGTTGACAGATGTGCCACAAATCAGCGGAAAACTTAGCTTCCGGTGATAAAACCTGCCGAGGGCAGGCATCTCTAACGCAACGGTGTATCGCATTAAGATAGGCTTTTTATCAAATCATGGATATGATGGGTTTAATCAAAACAATCTAGACATGAAAAACTATCTGAAAAAGCTTTCTTATCTTTCAAGAGGAAGCGGTTTCTAATTAACAACTTAGTCAGTGATTGGGCTCAACTAAAATGATCCAATAATCCAAATCAGTTAGTTAAGTGTGCGGAGAATTTTGCTTTTTATGACAAAAAGGATGTTTTCTTTTTTTTAGTTTTGATTTTTGATGCGCAAACAGCGAAAGCTATAATAAAAAACTACAACTACTTTGAAATAAAGTACTACCGACTGGGAGGTCCATGACTTGACCGGAAATGAAGTCCCTTGAGGCACTATGGTTTCATATTCTGAAGCAGGTCCCATATATAGTCACGAGTGACGTCACTTTGCCGAAATCCGAACAAATAATCACTCACCTTCAGTAGATGAGTAGTAAAAGAAAGGGATAGAAAGACAGGATTTTATAAAATGGCGAGGTTGAGTTTCTGTAAAGGAAAGAGAAGTTGAGTGGATTTGCTCGGCCACTTGAAATAGGTAAGGTTTTGAAACTCTGAGTTGATTTGGTTGAGGAGTTTGTGTCACACTCACACCGGCGGCCGTTCTGTTCTTGTTCAGTTGTTGATCAGTTCAGTTGTTAGGTTGATTTCTCGCTATTCACGAGCTTTTTTTCGGTCCATTTTTTCGTGAATCATGTTCGTACTTTTCGTGCTTTTGACTTAAGTTTCTGTACAGAAAGAAATTGATTTTGTTCAAAGTGTCGATCGTTTATAGCTGGACAAACGAGGCTTCTATAGAAAAAAACATCATGGACGATCAGCATCATTCGACCAATCATTTCTCAAACCTTCATAAAATAGTTGGCACACTTTTCTGATCGAACAGATTCCGCATACTTTTGGCCTTTGTATTTGATAACAAGCATTAATCGCGCTGAATTTCCAGTGTGTACTTCAAGTTTACTACTCCATAAGCTAGTTGATCAGCTCTAGGTTGTAATGGGAAAATGATTAAATACAGAATATACTAGTTATCCAGATATAACTACATTTTGTTTTCAAGTTTAACCATTTAGGAGTATGTTATTTGTTATTTATTTATTTAGTTGTTTAATATTTCCAGTTATTTCGTTTGGTATGAATAATATTTTCATCTGTAACATAATACTCTTATAAGTAATATTAGATAAAACAGCTACAGTGTATTTTTTTTATTAGCTGATGCTTTATTATGAAGCACTATAATTAATATTAAAGCTAAACTGTTATTGCAATTGTATATCTTGATTACTTTATAAAAGTTTGTAAATGATTTTCAAATTTAACATCAGTAAGTAATGTCAGTAAATGTAGTACATAATTAGGTGCACATCTACATCTACCATTTTAATACAAGATCTCAAATGCTAATGTGCAAGTGTTGAAGCTTCTAAGAAATATGTGTGTGCAGTGTATATTGCAGCTACATCATGTATAAATGAGGAAGAACAAACATATATAATATTATATAATTGTGCAAGTTTTTGCTCCATACGGGAAAATATCAGGGCGACTTCAGTCAAGCCATGGTTTGTATTTGGGCGAGACCATAGGTCGAGCCAAAATATTCATGGCAAGACCAAACAAGCCCTGATATTTTCCGAATCAAGCAAAAACCTGCAGAATTACATGTTTATCATCCCTGACCCAAAAATGTAGTTTTGAAAACAAAATTATCTCGGCTTGAGGAACTTCATTCATGTGTGAATGCACGCACGCTAGAGTTTCCCGCACTTGGGAGATCACACTCCTTCAAAAGATAAGTTTTGCCATTATTTTGAAATGATAGCTGGAGTCGCTCCAGTTTTCCCCCCTTTTAACTTAATCTCGTCTGTGATTGGCTGAAATCATTTTAAGGGATCATGATAAATATGTATATATATATATATACACAGTTAATCAAAGAAATTAAATCTTAGAGTGGACTTAAAAGAGTTTTCTGTTCCTCAATGTCTGATGTGTGTGCAAGGTTAGTGCAGTTGTTAAGATCTCTAACTGCAAACCAGGAGGTCCAGGTTTCAATCCCCGGCATAGTTGATGGTTGAACTTTGGGTAACCTGTTGTCACACCATCCATGGACAGGGATGTTAAGCCATTGGTCTATATGTAGTCTCTTGACGTTCTATTGGGGGACTCAAAAGAACCCACACACTTCTCGCAAAGACTAGGGCAATCCCAGTGTTGTGGCCTGCATAATACTGTAATGGCAACCATTGGCTCAAGATAATTGATTGTAAAGCATTTCGAGACGCTATGTATAAAAGCTCTATATAAGCACTGCAATTTATTTATTTTATTTATTCTATGTCAATAGTAATGCATTACAGTCCTTGACTGTCTGTGGGAAGTAACTGTAGACTGAGGTTTGTGTACCCCCTGTGGTGCTGGGCTACCAGGATAAAACAGGTGCTTGCCTGCCTTACTCGTAGACTGAGATGTTTGGAAATCTATATATCACCAATTTGCTGTTTATAGAACTAAGTACAAAATGTCTTTTACAACTAGCCTCTAAGGAGGGCTTTCCTAGCTCTTGTAGAAACCTGGTCAATACTCCATTTTCTTGCACATAATGCAGTCTGATGTTGCACAACTATGTTTTAAAGCAATACTATCAATGATAATTCATTAAATGTTACCCTTAGCTACAAGCAGAGATCCCTCTTGTCCCCATGAAAAATGAGAGGAAAAAGGGACACCAGCACTATCTGTTGAGCATGTGTGAGCATTTCCAATCCATGATGTTCAGTCTGTTGCAATTATTTACTCACAATGGTGATAAATTCTAAGATTTAATTTGTAGCAAAATCTGAACCAACATTTCTGTATTATTTCAGATAGTTTCTACAATGTAATAATACTTAAAAATGTCATGATAGTATTAAAGTATGGGTTATACTAATACAGATTAATCAATAAAATCCTTGCCAAAAATCTGTATTGAACAAAACTTAAGGCATTGCAACTTAATAGAATAATATGACACCAAAGAAAGTACAAGCCACAGTATAGACAGTTCTTGTGTATCAGTTTATAGCACATTTATTGTACTCAGTTTTAGAACTTACAAGTTTAAATGAGATCCTTCCAAACTGAACATTCTTAAGAAGTAATTGAGAAGAATATTTGATGCTTTGTAATCCAATATCTGGTACCATTGGCTGATAAATTGTTTCTAAAAGTGGCTGTTTGATATAATTATATAAATAAATTTAGTTTAATTAATATTTAATTTATTTTTGCCTTTGATTTCTAGAATGAATAGCTTCTTTCTGTGGAGCCATAAATATTATGGAAACAATGCTTTTGGTTGTGGTCATGATTCTTTGATGATATACTGTGTTCTGTTTATGAGTTATACTTCCAGTGTCTAGTGCTCGGGGTTTAGGGACGTGATTTAGCATCAAATGCCTGGCCACCTTGATTCAACTGGGGTCAAATGCCTTGAGGGATGTTCATGCTTGGGTTTGATTCACACATAAAGCACTGTATTGTAGGCCAATTTGAAATGATCTTAGAAGTCTTAATACTTGTTTAAAATAACTTGCTATTGCCATACATGTGCTGAACTCAGTTACTTAATAGTTAAGCCTAAGTAGAAATTTACTGTCAGCAGCTCTGAACCTTTAAAATCACTTTGTATATGAGTCTGATTTGTCATGGTAACAGTCTCTGGAATACAGCTGCTATGGTTTCAGAATTTGAGCTACCCTGGGCTTGTGCTTACCTGTGATGACTAAAGTTAACATATTTGTAACAAAAATATTAGTCAGGAACTTAATTACTATAGATAGGAACACAGCAAATTGCCAGAAGCACTCGTCTGTCACTATGTAGACAGGTTGACCACACCATACCATAAATCTTTTATTCAAGATACAATATAAATATACTAAACCACTACAGTATAGAATAATAATGACAATAAATTCTAAAAACAAGCATTTTAAAAGTAGGTAAGGAAGCAAAAGTGTATCTTGAGGTAATAAATTCAGCCTTACATGTATCTAGTAGTTGCTCCCTTAAACTAAGTAAATCCAAACACTTGACGTCTGAGTCTGCACTCTAATAATAATTGTCAGACTTGTAGATTCAGTGATTTCAGATGGCTAATTGTTCTAAAGTGGTTACAATTCAAATTCACAATCATAACACTGTCTTCAGTTGGATTCTTTGCTGGAAAAAGTAAAATTATGCTATAACACCCACTTAATCTTTTTATTTCGTGGCATTCTCTCTGGTTAGAAATGGCAAGTTAAATTGTAATTCAAGTGATACACAAAATTGTGTTTTATTATTTTATTTTATTTTTACAAGTGAATTTTTGACCTACAAGGAATCTACAGGATTTAATAATTGTGTAAAACCTGGAAATTTCTTGGACATTCTGCATCTATTAAATAAATATAAAATTTGTACTAAAGAAAACTTGTCTAATGCTATTTTTTAAATATCATTTTTGGTTTTAACTATGAGTTCACAACTTACTGTTCTTTAATCCCATCAAATTGTCTGAACATTTTGACCCAGTTATTCATTGTTATAGATCTTAGTTATTTAACTCTTTGCTAAGATGAAATGTTTGTGTAAATTTTATCCAAACTGTAGAGATCTCATCCAGGAGGAAGAGTATAATGTTTTGCAGCTGCTTGCCCAAACAGCTTTGTGACAAACCTTGATGGCATTTTCAACAGTTTAATAACGCCAAAGAGCTGAATCTCCAGGATAATATTTATTTAAAATAATTCTATCTATTTCTTGTTGTTTGTAAAAGAATAGATTGAATTAATTCCTAAATGTTTGGGCCTTTTGAGAAACACCAATGTTGAAGGGGGATCATTTGCATAATTAATTTTGCATAAATTATAAGTGATGATGCCATCCAATCAATGTCAGATGATGTGTTATTAATTAGACTGCAGGTACTGCAAGTTCCATTTTAATTGCTACAAAGCTTCAGAATTTAGGTTGGAAAAACCTAGGGGGGGGGTCTATAGAACCCCCCATAAATTTTTAACGGTTAATCAAATGATGTAACAAATATAATTTATTTATAAAAGTTATGATGTGACTTATGGATCCCGTGAGATGATGATCCAGTGTTGAGAGAGTATTGTGGTGTCACATAGAATGGGTTCACCATTTGCAAATAAAAGAGCCATGAGGCCAGGGATCTAATATTCTTTCAGGATAATCATATTGCATGAACTGATGGTGAAGTCATAGACGTATGGAATTCCTTGAAACTTGTGAATTATTGAAGCCGATAACATTATGTACATGTACTAATATTGTCTACAAATTAATGTATACAGCACTGCAAAAATACTCAGTACCTTTGTTATTAATAAATATATGTTTCAGGCATGGCTGCATCCAGAGAATGTTCAACTCCAACTCTTGGCTGGCTCAAGCCACGCAGTGAGAGTCCAACACTTGAACAGACATATACATTCAATGATGTAGCACACTGTAAAGACATGCTTGGTGCCCTCGACGCACTGCGACAAGATGAAGACTTGTGTGACATGCTCCTGCAAGTAGGAAATCTTACTCTCAACACCCACAAAGTGGTTTTGGCTGCCAACAGTGCTTATTTTAGGGCAATGTTTACAGGTAATTGGCTTTGTCTACCATTACTCTCCAGGACTTGCAGATCTCTCATGAACAAGTTTCATAAATTCTACCCTCTTTCATATACATATAGTTCTGCTCTCTAGTCAAGAAAATGGGGAAAAAGTGACAAGGAGAAAAAGATGGACTGGGAGGGGGTGAAGGGGAGAAGATTAGCCTATCCACAAATAACTATTCAAAATAGTACAAAGTTTAATATTAAACTGGTAAAAAATTATACGAGTTTCAAATAATTAATTTTGTTGACTATTTGTAGCAGATCTATTTAATTACAATGTAATCCCATGTTCTTAATGAATATGTATTTTTTAAAAATCTGATATTCATATGATCCATTACATGTGGCTGCTCACGGTTTCTTTTTGAACTTCGGGTTTGACCTATGTATAATCAGCTTTGCATAATGTAAATTGGTTACCCTAATAGATTAATTAATTAAGATTAAAAAAAGGTGAAGTTGATCAAAAAAATGTACATTATCCTGAGGTACAGTATACTGTATAGTCAAAATTGTCCTGTTGAGAGTTTGATTTTAAGTGATAACTTACTGTACAAGTTTTCTTTTTCTGTACAAATATTTACAAACTTTAATTATTTATCTTATGTAGAAGAAATGTTTTGACTTATGAGTTCCTTTCTGTTTCTGTAGGCGGCATGTCTGAGAGCAGACAGAACAGTGTCACCCTGCAAGAAATGGATGAGGTAGCAATGGATGCCATGGTGAACTTTTTTTACTCTGGTCAGATCACAATCTCAAGCAGCACTGTCCAGGATATTCTGCCAGTGGCTTGTGTATTGCAAGTGAAATCTGTTCAGGAAGCTTGCTGTGAATTCCTAAAGAGACAACTAAGCCCAGAAAACTGTCTAGGTGTGCAGTCCTTAATTATAATTGTAAAGTGAAATGTATTTTGTAGTGCTGTCCTTGATTAGTTTTAGAAAGTAATAATATGCTGTTAGTATCTCCAGTCTTGTGTTATCCTGCTGTATTGTCAAACCATCTCAAAGTTTTCAAATTTATGAAAAAATATTGTATTGTCTGACTCAGACAGTGTTAAAAACAAACACTTCAATGTATGGCATACTAATTTTGACAGGCAAAATGAATCACTATTATTTTAATTTGTGGGTTTTCAGCAAGGAAGGAACAACCCATATTCAAATTACACTGCTATTTCCTTGCTTGCAAAACTGACTTTGCAGGATGGGGTTTTAGTTAAATGCTGAGTGAAGTTTTCAGTTCATGAAAGGTCTAGCTGCTATATCATGCTTTAAAACAGCAGCGTTTACTGTTACATGTATGTGAGTTTTTGACTGTAGAATTAACAATAGCTGACATGTTCTCACAATAAGTCATCGTATGTTTGTCTATGGATGGTTTGGGTTATCCAGATGTCACATCCGCAAACCCCAGGGATTTGACAAATCACTGACTGACTGAAGTGCAAGACTAGTATCATGATCTTTTATAAAAAAAAGTACTCTTTCTAACGGTGCGTGTACTAAGTCAATACTGAATCAAACATTGCTTCATTTCTGTTGCAGGTATTTGTGCCTTCGCTGATACCCACTCATGTACAGACCTTGTGAATACTGCAGATGCCTATGCACGGCATCACTTTGTTGATGTTGTCCAGTCTGAAGAATTCATGGAGATTTCGTCCAAGCATCTGACACGGCTCATATCAGATGATGATTTAAATGTTCACTCTGAGGAGCGTGTGTTTGAAGCTGTGTTGGCCTGGATAAAATGTGATCCAGATGGGAGACATGTGAGTTTGAGAATTAAATATTATTAACAATAAAATTTTAAAAACTTGTATCCATATTTAGTAACTGAGTAAATACTGTAACTATACTATATTTTCCACCTGTACACATGTTCGATGACTATAATTGCCAGTGACAAAAACGATTTTCCATTAACAAATCAAATAAAGAATTATTATTATGGTACTCATGCACTAGTTACTGTCTGATACTGTCGGTAACAAGCGGGGTGTCCATTGGCTGTCTCGTGCCTCCCAATATCTGATGGCAGTGTTAAGAGCTGCTCCAGTTAAGTGAGTTTTTGCTGTGGTCATAATTTTCAGCAAAAGCGAATTATTAACTTAAAAGAAAGTAATAGAAAACACTTGCCCTTGTTTCTAGCAATCTGTTCTTGAAAGCACTTGTGAAAATGAAAAAATACTTATTGAAGTCCTGAAGGCCTTAGGATTTCAGATTTTAAGGGAAACTTTTTTTTGGTTCCGTCTTTTTTTTTCACGGGAACCCATCAGTAACTATTTTTGGGTTCTGTAAAATTGATGATGGGTACCCATTCTTACAATGACTCGATAAACTAACAAGATGGCGGACAGTTAACAAAACGATTGTGAAACTTGCTTTAGATTTAAACGTGTTTTAGTGTGAAAAAGGAACAGAAAAGCTCGGTACACAGTCGATCGGTGACTTCAACTGTTGAGTCTTTGATTTCTCCTACATGCTGCGTTTTTATTGATGGGAAACAAAATTTCGTTTTCGTGATTTTTCCAGCACGGTCGGCCCCAGTGATCAACCTGTAAACTCAGCTCACGTGCCTGTATTTTTGTTGTACTGTATCTCGACAGGAAGTGGCTTCAGAAATCCTCTACCATGTTCGATTTCCCCTGCTGTCAGCAGAATTCCTGATGGACAGAGTAGCTACGGAAGAAATCATTCGAAGTGACAGAGCTTGCAGGTAACTGTAGATTTTATGCCTAGCATTTTACAATTTTGTAAATAGCACCTCAGGTATATGTTAAAACGTTCAGAGAAGGCCAAATTTTAAACATCACCTGAATCAGTCGACTTCCTGCATCCATGCTAGATGGCTCAGTTTTGTCAAGACTTCTTTGCCATGATGTTATGTTTTATTGTCCCAGTTAAGAGTGCCTTATTTTTAAATATTATGTGTTGCACTGACATCCTGAACATTCAAGTCATCAATTGAGTTTGCGTTTCTTACCCACTTAATAAAAGCTGGCGGATTTTAGATACATGACCATCGTGCATGTACACGCATGTTATTGTCACTATCATTAGCATCATTATTGTAACCATCGATGTTATTATTACTGTCACTACATTGCTGTTATCATCACTGTATCTTTTAAATTTATTATTACTATATTATTAATTATAGTTATCATCATGACCAGTACCACTACAGGTGTAAATTATTTCATTGTTGTGATTATCACTATCACTTCACTGTTTTTGTGATAATCTTTCTCTTACATAATTAATATCCAAATAATTCCGAATCTCAGTCTCAGTGTTATTATACTCCAGTGACCTACTGCTTGAGGCAACAGAGTGTTTGTTAATACCAAAACGCAAGTCTCAGATACAAAATCATAGAGTTGTCCCACGTCGACCCACCTCAGTCAACCAGGTGCTGTATGCCATCGGCGGGATGAGCAGGAGAGAAGCCAGTAAGAGTGGCGAGAAGTTTGACCCAAGGGAAGGAAAGTGGAAGCCGATGGGTAGGTTGAGAAATTAGTTAAACTTATATTAAAGAAACTAATTATTCAGTATCAGTCGCAACAATTTTACCAGTTCATCAGTTTGGGGCTCTGTTATTGTATGACTATGCAATCTTTCCTTTGCTGTTGGAAAGTTGTCTGAACAGTTGGCCCTTGCTCATGCGTGGAGATCCAGTGTTAATTGCATTCTCTTCCAAATCACTATCACCATTAAAATCAAGAGGGAAGCCCCTCCGTAAAGGAAAAAACCCTGTATATTTAAACTGGGTGATTTAATAAACCAATACTGTAACTAAAAAGAAGAATAAAGCTTTTCAACCAGCTAAAGCCTAGCTTCCATAAGATCGCTGACGATCGCCGGAATCACTGATGCGTAGGATCGCTTACGATTGCTATCAATTTCTTGCACGTGTTTCCATATAATCGATGACGGTTGCTCACGATCGCTGACATAGAACTTTCTCAGCGATCGCGATCGCTGACGATCGCCTGATCGCTGAAAAGTGTTTCTTCCATATAATCGCTGACGAGAAATAATATAATCGCTGAAAAGTGTTTCTTCCATATAGTCGCTGACGATCGCTGGCAGCATTTTCAGCGATCCCGCATCCGGCGATCGTGAGCGATCATATGGAAAATAGGCTTCAAGGTGTGTGTTTTGTTTGTCAGGCGACATGAGCATCTGCCGATGGGGCGCGGCTGTGGGTGCACTGGGTCCGTACCTGTACATCTGCGGTGGAAGTGACGATGCGTCTAGGTTGGAGACTGTTGAAAGGTTTGATCCCTTCGGAAATGTGTGGGTACCCTCTGTTCCCATGGCGACAAGCAGGAATGGTGTTGGTGTGGCCGCCGGAAATGGAAGGATATATGCGATAGGTACGCAGTGACTGAAACTTTCGATACAAAACTGCAGGGATTTTTGAGCTGTTTTGTTCAAAATTTTGTTTAGTTTTCAAAAGCTTTAAACCTAAAATGTCCTTGAAAGGTCAACACAGTCCAATATATTATATAATACTAAACAATGAACTCTTTGGAGTAGACAAAAAACATGAAAATGTATATTTTAACTACTATAGGTACGGTACGTACTGTTGCTGAGATTTTGACTATTGATTTGACTGTTGTCAAGATAGTGTGAATGAAAGTTTGCACCATAAGTTATTTTACACTCGTGTGCCGTTTCTCGCAAGACAACTTTGAGCACTACGAGACATTTCAGTTTACTCATTTTTTATTAGTTGCAGGGATCAATATTCACGCTCTTCCGATTGTCCTAGAATACTATTATCACGTAAGGACGAGTAAAACAAATCGAGCACTCGTTCTGCTAGTGAGTGGCATCTCGGAAAAAGTACTGCATCTTTATCAACAGTATTTTTGTTCTTTAAAGCTTTTGCTCGATCAAAACAAAATAAAGTGTTCGTATTCGCTTCAGATTCGATTTCTACATGTACATTTCAAAAGAACAATTAGCAGATCAGTTATGAACCGAACTCGACTCCCGAAAGTTTGACCGGGCAAGCTACATTTTGTAAGGACAAGTATAGAATGACACACACTTGCCTTGTTAATAAGTATGGCAAACAACGGATACGGATCCCTGCAATTGCATCATTAATAATAGGTGGGGAGACATAAAAGTAGGTAACTCCAAAATTGGTTCAGAACTTATGAAATTAAGTCCCATTCAAACGGATCCAGCATCATCAAACAATGTTGATCCAACGTCTTCCATCGGGGTGTCCAAAGGGATCAAACGTGTTGCATTTCACAATTTTGATGATGCTGGAATAACATGTTGGATCTGTTTAAAAGGGGCTTTATGGCTTACATATTTTAGTGATTGTGTCAGAATCGGGAAGACTGTTCCATACGCGAAAGCCTTCAACCTTTGACTGTGTTTCTCGTGAAAAGAGGAATACATCTTCCCGAGGAAGCAACAATCAAGTGGTTACTTGGTTTCTGCTACAAACTGGCATAGAAAGTAGATTCACCATGTCGATGATTCTGTCACTTAGGTGGGTTCGATGGCTCCATGCCACTCAACACAGCAGAATATTATGACGCTAAACTGGGCAAGTGGAAAGAGGTCTCCAGGATGAACCAGTGTCGGTTTGGAGTGGGCTGTGCAATCTTGGGTGACTTGGTGTTTGCGGTGGGGGGCTCAGATGGGACCAACCTGAGGACAGTGGAACGGTTCGACCCTGACACTAATACCTGGACCATGGTGGCTCCAATGAGTACAGCCAGGTACTGAATGGATTGGTTACACTTGGCTTGTGTGCCTGAGATACAGGCGGGGAGTTTGACACGGATAAACAGACAGATATGTAAATGCTAGGACTTACATACTGGCAGGCAGACAGATGGAGAGGTTAAGACTATCAAACGGACAATCAAACAGACGAAGACAGACAGACAATGATTGAGAGCCTAGGTGGTTAGGTCGGCACCTGACAGAATAACAGACAAACTGACTGACAGTCTGACAGACAGACAGGAAGAAACTTTCAGGCAGCGAGGCAGTTGGGCAGATATACTGTAATCGTTTAATAATTACTAGATAGGCAGGAAGGAAAACAAACCTGGTCAAGCAGAATGTCTAAGACAGACAGACAGACTATATGACATGACAGACAGACAGACATGTAAAAAAAGAAGCTGGAACAGGCAAGCAGACCAGTGTGTGAACAGCCAACAGAAGATGTTTCTATCATCAAAAGTTTTAAATTCTTAAAGGTGCAAAGCAGGCTGCCACAATGAGGTGTTGGGTAGTAGCGGGCGGGAGATTATTTAACGTAGATGTATGATATACATTGCGGTTTAATAATCTTAAAATTTAATCCAGTGTTTGATAGAAGAGGGTTGCTTAAAGTATAATAAACTGTTTCAGCACCATGAACTATACTCTTTCTTATATAAGATCGTCTGTTTTGGGACTGAGGTTGAACGTTCAAATAGACATGTTCCCTATTCTTCTTGCAGGAAACAAGTGGGCGTGGCAGCTTTAGGGGGGTATCTGTACGCTATCGGGGGCTGTGACCACGGCAAGCGTTACGACACCGTGGAGCGGTACGATCCGGCCAAGGATGAGTGGGTGGATGTTTCCCCCATGAGTACCCCCCGTAGTGGATGTGGCGTAGGGGTACTGGACGGCTTCATATATGTGGTGGGGGGCTACGATGGGACGTCCTACTTGAGTACTGTTGAGAGGTAACGAGTCTGTGCTACCCCCACTGCTCTTTATGAGGAGTCTTCGTCTAAAAAAAGCTTTTGGTTTCAAATAGAACTTTGGTGTTGCTTTATTTCGTAAATATTTGAATCTAAAAATTCTGTTCGCAAAGCTGGTGCCAAGCGATTCAGTTGGACTATATACTTTTCTTGCGTTCCCAGTGCCAAAGCTTTTGCGTGCGGGTGGCACTGGGAACGAGGTTCATTTCGAGCATGCCAGCGCCATCTTGAAATGTGACGTTAACCGGTGGCAGTGCCAGGGTCAACCCTTGCTTACAACGATAGTAAACGAGACACTTGTGGGCCTGGTACTGCAACCAGTTTACGTCACATTTCAAGATGGTGGCGCGCGGGAAATTTAAGATCAAGAAACGGTAAAACTAATTCTCTTGGTGCTAGCTCTGTGAGAAGAGTTATTGACCTTTAATTACCATTTGCACCAAGGCAATAATAATTAGTGTGTTAATTGAGAGCACTGGTATCAGCTGAGGATACCTCAGGAAATTACAATTTTTAGACCGTTAGTGTGCGAGAAGTAAACGGGAAAAATTTAACTGTTTTTAGGGCTGTGACTTTCTTGAAATCACGCCAGGAAAAGCCCTAAAACTCATTGGGTTCAGTACCAGAAAAAGTAAATACACAAATCTGACGCTGGAATGCAATTATTACGGAGTTTGTACAGATCCTTAAAAATCCATAAATTTTAACATGTTAATTCAAGTACTTAAAAATCCACGTTTGGTCCTTAAGAATCCACATAGGTTGCCACATTTTTATAAATCGTAAACTTTTCCATTTAACCTCTCAATTTTTCCGACAGGTATGATCCTTTGTCTAACAAGTGGCACGCAGCGCCGTGTATGAGTCAACCACGTGACTGCGTGGCGGTGTGTGTGGCAAGTTGTAAGAGAACATTTAGCAAACGACTGTTTGAACAGTCTAGGACTAGTGCACAGGCTGTTCCCGGCCATCCGCTGTCGAGCTGATGACATTGTTATCCAAGATTCGTCTCAGTAGTGCCCGCTGACCAAATCACCACTGACTGGTTGGTTGTGCTGCGGAGTTTCCAAATGTTGACACAAAGACTGCCAGGCTCGTCAGCTTCGATAGGGCCTAATGCGAGTTCATCTAACCTCGAAAAGAATTCGATTACCTGGTAATCAGTGAGGTCTTCACGTGACTCGGAAAGTTGGTTTAAAGCGCCCATACATGTAGTATGGACACAAGCAGCGAGGAAAACGAATTGCTCTTCATGGACTGTGGTTTTGTAAGCCACTAAACGTACACTGAGAAAAATTCCCCCAAGCGTCATTACTGTGTTGGAACAAGGTGTAACTTTTTGGGGAAATTCCGACAAAGTTCACGACATGCTAACTCACCAGTGAATCAATTATCGCCGTTTCGAACCCACATTTTTTTTCCAGCTTTTGTCAGGAACAAAAGGTTCTGGAAGAATCACATAGTGGCACATGCACAGTAACACTACTCGGCGATGGACAGTGAACAAACACTCAATATGAAAATAGCGGAGCGGAAAACGGCAAAAATATCCTGTTTATGGAGTTTACCTGCGTATTGACAAATATGTAGACAGAAAACTTGTTTTTCTGCTGATCAGAATGTCACGTCTTCCAGAGTAGAAGGCTTTCTATTTTAAACAGCCTTCTTAAAATTCTTCTGACATCTGATATATTTATCTTTGACCAAAATTGAGCTTGTCTACCAGATTTGTAACAGTTAAACGAAGAACATTTTTCCGTTCTGTCATGGAAATACCATATATGGCATATTCAGCAGTCATGCGTCTCAGCCGCAGGCCAGATAAAACGTGGGCCTGCGAACAAAGTTTTTGCCAGTCTGTTGATTTCTTGCAAGATTCTTCATAAGTACAGTAGGCCAAAGAAAAGTTATCCAGTCACGCATAGGCTGACAAAGGCAGTTGCAAATCCGATCAGTTACTGTTTTTGCAAAGTAATATAGAGATTTCAATCTTAAATTTAATTTTGAATCAAAATTTTAAAGTAATTGTCGTCACTACTTAGCGCCGTTCTTAACCAGGATTTTCTTTCGTGAGATCTATAGTTCCATGCATGAGGTCTCCCAACGAATTATGAAACTTTTAAGAATGTATTTAATAACTAATGTGGGTTCAACCAAATCTATCGAGAGATGCTACAATTTTTGTCTGTGGCTGATCAGGTCACTGCATACACTATTTATGTTAATAGCGGTCTTATAAAGTTTTACGACTCTGTGAGTGGTACACTATATCTACAAAGTTATGCAAAAAAAGTATTATTTGTAAAGTAGAGAACACTTTTCTTGTTAAGTGAGTTTAACAGAAAAATATTTCGATTTACGTTTGCATGTATAACTCGAAGTTTATACGATTATTCGAACTATATTTTTTGACAGCGTAAGTTTAGCCCGAAGAAGATTTGTCCGCAATTGTCCTATTTCACAATAACGCCACAACTTGCTTATATGTTTTAAACTCTACAGAAGTCTCCGTACTGCAATTTTGGAGCTTAAATGAAGTAATAATGTTGTTTACTACCATTTTCGTTAGTTTTGTATACTATATCTGCAGTAGGGTAAGCTGAAATTCACTTTCAAATACGTATTATCGTTGAATCATCTTGTTGTGTTTCTTCTTCCCTACGATCTCAGTTCTTCTGTTTGTTGCGTTGCGTTTCGTTCGTTCTTATTCACAGGCTTTCGGCAGCAACAAACAGAAGAACTGAGATCGTGGGGAAGAAGAAACACAACAAGAAGATAATTGGACCAGTCACGATTGCCCAAATGAAGACTCTCTTTGAGGTATTATCGTTGCATTGCGGGATTGAAGTATTACAAAACAAAATGAAGGCAAACCATGTTTTGACGCATACTGATCGGTTTTTTTTTATTTTACATTAAGCCAAATTGTTTTTGTGTTCAATTAAGCGAAGCAAAGTTGAAATCAAATTAATTCGAAGTTTCTCAGTTGAAAATAAGAGTGACGTAAATTGTGCATACTGTGACGACAAACTGAAACAGGGCAATTGACGGGACATAAAATAGAGCTGCCTTTTGACAGGGCAAACAACTGACTACAGATAATGTTATTTATGAATGTATTGATATGCTGCTGTAGTAAAAAGAACATGTAAATAAAAAGTATGAATTGGAAAAGGACACAAATATGGTACTGTAATGAGCTATGTTTATTGGTAGTATATAATAAGTTGTGTGTACTGATAGTATACTTAACAATTAGTCCACAAACGAGCGTTGGATACAGGCCCGTAGGCAGGGGGGTGCGCATCCCCCCTCCGCCCCACGGACCCAAAAAGGTCCGCATTTGGAGGTTTAATCAGACGATGAAGAAGCCCGAATAGGTTTTTCGTAACAGTTGGTGCTACCGCAGTTCAAGACGACTAAAAAAATCGGCCATAAGCGTGTTTGTCCCAAAAATTTGGCTTCTTTTTTTTTAAGAGTTGCACCCCCTAACAAAAATCTTGCCTACGGGCCTGGGATATAAGCTTTTAGACAGCGGACGTGGTGCGGAGCACTGAGTCGGCTATCATAACCTCTTAGCCAACAAGCGTGAGTGAAATAATTGTTTTACTAAATACCAAACACTGGATAATAATATCTCGAACTTAATATTCTAGAGACTCGAGTTTTCGGCCATTTTGAGGAAAAATTTTCCGTGATAAAATTGTCAGGCTACAGGATATAGGATTTAGACTTTGAATAAAAAGCCACTGATCGGATTACCAGAAATTCAATGTTCAGTGTTCGGTATTTAATAAAATAAGCTACGTATACTGGTAGTATGTAATGAGCCATGTGTACTGGTAGTATATAGTGAGCTATGTGTAAATTTCGGTAATGTGGACTCCCCCCCCCCCCCTGCAAAAATCCTGGGAACGCCCCTGGTGCCACGTGAATTCTTTCCGCGATCTGGCCGGCTGGAACGACGGAACTGAGCGTGGAAAGTAAAAGTAAAGTTAATCCTGTTAATCGAGTGTAAGACATTTACATCATAGAATGTACTCACCACAACACCGGGTTTACCTTACTTTGTTAATTAAAGTGTGTGGCTTCTTTAAAGTCTCCTGAGATAGCATTTCAAAAGCCTGCGAAGCTCGGCGTTTTAGTCATGAAGAACGGACAAACGAGCGGCGAAGCCACGAGATCAAGCGAAGCGAGCCGGAGAGAACGCCTGCCTCCAGACGGCCCAAGGTAGGATAAATTTTTTGAATTAAAGGGTGCTAGTTCCTATTGGCTGAAACCCATTAATTGCATCAAACCGTCTTTTGATTGGTTTACTGATTATATATCGTTCAAATTATTCAAAATTGTTTGCGACATTTTTTACTAAAGTTACACTTATTTTTTAGATAGTTTCGTACAACTAAATTTCCTCCTGATTTTTTTGTTGCAACCAGAACTGTGGAACGCGCTTGTGTCAGTCACATGCACAGTCCGTCAGTCAGATTCTCGCTGTCTTCTCGGGACCTGTTTTACACGAGGTGACGTTGGTTCTACCAACGTGGTCAACCTGGACAGGGAAGGGGGCGGGGACCTTTTGTTTGGCAGTCGGAAATCTTACAAATGCGCTGACCTCGTGCACAGCTCCTATAGTTCAATTTGCGAACATTTCAACTTGCTTATATGTCTTATATTTGAAACGTCAAGTCTCAAATTTGTTTTCACTGCTTTCGTTGCACCATTTCGATAGAATAATCCAGTAACGCTTTTTGAACGCTTTATCGCTGGTTTTCGGAAACCAAACCGATAATTGGTGTCGCGTCGCGATGGTGATTTACTTTTACTCCTGGAAAGCGCTGGAAATTTAGTTTTTTGTGCGGAAATCTTAAAATGTTTGGACTGACTCCATCCAAATAAATTCAAAAACTTCTATTTTGAAATGGGTTAACCCTAGAGCTTCTCCAAATTGACCCCCCCCCCCAATGTTTTTTTTGTTTTAAATATTTGCTTCTCGACGGGATACCAAAACTTTGGTACAACTCAGAGTACAACTATAATTTGCTCGTTGACACATCTTTTGACGCTAATTAGGTGACGTCACAGTTGATGACATCATCACAATAAGTCACGCAATGAATTGACGAATTGTAACGAAAGTAAAGGGCGGAGGGGGGGGGACCCTCCTCAGATATTCGTGTAACGTTTTTTTGCCCAGTACTTCCAGGGTTAAAATGGGCAACTTTAGATTTTTATGGAATGAGATTGACGCCAGAAAGGGCTTTCAAACAAAACAAAAAATACCAGTAGCACGTTCAGTTTCTAAGATATTCCAAGGGAAAGTTTTCACCGAAAATTTGCGTCTGCTTGGCGATGTTTTTTCAGATGCTGTCTCGCTGCTCCAAACAAATTTTTGCACGTAATGCGGCTGCAAAATATCCCCGATGGGACATCGATTTTTGTGCTATCGCCATAAACTTTGGTACAGCGATATAGTATAAATAAATTTCAAAAAAGTGCCAGAAAATTTGAAAATTTGATTTATTGTTATTATAGGGGCTCAGTTCTCCGCCAATCCGCTCGAAAAATAAAAATTTTCTTGAATCAGGTCGAATATATGGTTGACGAACGTTATCGAAAATTCTCGACACGTTGAAAGTATTCAAACTGTGTTGAGTTCAGAATGATAACAAACGAAGTCAAAAATCGAAAACTGAGAGACTTGGCGTTCTGTGAAGGAAAACGCTCGGTTGTAAACAAGGTGTTAGTTCTCGCTCACAAAGACGACTTTGCAAAATGGACGTGCACCATCAGTTAGAGAATTTTATAACCTTTCCAGTGATCTTTAGGTTTATGAGTTACCGGCGCATGTTAACGGAGCTATGGACTGATACATGTAACTGAAAACACCCGCACTCACAGTGTATCGTAACCTTATTCATTCCTACTTGGTGTAATTTCAAATCTTCCTGTAAAAATATCGAATCTTTTAGTCAGTTTCCAAACTAACCTGTGGCGGTTAGAATGGGTTAATCGCATTTCACGCGTTATTTCAAAGTTTCATTAACTACCCGAGCGGTCAAAGCGACAACTTTAAAAACATGAGTGACATATATTTTTTTTGTTTCTTCCGATTGTTGCGTATACGGTTGCTAAGCAACCGACGAACCAATGAAATACAAATAATTCTGCCCTGAGTTGCTCAGAAGACACTGGGATCGAGGTTGGTGTTTCATTCCAGTTTAAAAAGACGAAAATAAAATATTCGACAGGGTAGCAAAAATTAGCAAAATATGGAATAAGTATAACCATGTGGATACTCAGTCGCCACTGAACTTCGGATAAAAATGTCTTCAAAGTTGTCCCATTTGAATGTAATCAGTAACCTTCGTCTCCAATGGCCCGCGGCCCGGCTGACGTGAATAGTTAATCATGAACGAAGTTCTGTTGACTCTACTGAATGCATGGGGAAACGAGATTACCAATTTAAAAATAATTCGCGTTTCTCTATTTAAACACTTTAAGGTAATTAGTTTCACACACTCAAACACAACTTAAATTTTTTCGCAGCAGAAACCCAATTACCGCTGTGACGTGTCGTGAAAACACGAGCTTATTTATGTAGTTTTCACGTTTGGCTAGAAAAAATGCCTTAATTTACTCAGCTGAAGTGTTTGAGTGCAGATTGACCAGATGACAAGAAACTAATAAAATCACGTTAAAGGTGGACGAGTCAATGACTTTGAGAGGGTTGTCAACAAACGCAATCTCTATAAATAGAAGTTTTCTTTATCATAATTTTAGAACTGTTGTCTTTGTGTTCGATTAAACACTGGTTAGAGCCTTCTGTGTCAATGTTTTGTTTGACAGGTACCCGCTGATACTACCGGAAAACATTGTTGATATTTGTTTTTCGAGTTTTATTTAAAGAAAACAACCTTAAAATTATTGACTCTTTCAAAACGTCTGCCACTTCAACATGCAATTAAGCCATCAGCAGGAATCAAGAATATAATAGAGCAAAACAAGACTTGTAAAGTGATCAAACTCTTCGCTTGGTAACGATTTTCACCAATATTTGCCGCCAAACCCAATCAGCTTTGTTTTACCAATAAAATGGCCTGAACAAACATTAATAATTGATAACTTAAAGCCGCTTGCATAATATCACCTGTCTTCATTCAAAACTTTCAGTGCGCATAATACGGACGCTTAATTCTCTTACAAACGATAAATGTCAAAAAGCGGAGTTACGATTTAACTGTGGCGCTTAATAAACGGTGATGGAGAAACACGTGGAAGGCTCTGCGTGTTGGGTCCCAGTTATGCAGGCCAGTTTGTTAGGAATGGCTCCTTTCTCGCAAAGCTCCTTGCCCGCTCCACCTTCAAGGAAAACTGACAAAAGAATTGTGATAAATGTCAGTGGAAGACGGTACGAAACCTGGGAGAACACTTTAAAAAGACATCCAGAAACTCTACTAGGAAGTGAAAAAAAGGAAATATTTTACGACAAACAAAAAGAGGAATATTTCTTTCAGACGGACCCTTATTTCTTTCGACATGTTCTGAACTATTATCGTCAAGGAAGGCTTCATTTTTCTTTAGAAGAGTGCGCCTGTGCGTACAAGAAAGAACTGAAGTTTTTCGGCATTTCTACGGATAACGCGAGTTTGTGTTGCTGGGAAGATCTCGACGAGAAAATCATGGCACAGTCGCGCTCAACAAAACCCGGTAAAGAAGCTTCACCTAAACGTCATTGTGTCTGTGATCCCGGACAAAAACCCCAAAAACGCACATTCCGACAACGACTATGGTCGATATTTGAAAACCCTTACGACTCTAACTTAGGAAAGATAATCTACTATGTGACAGGAGTCGCAATTGTACTAAGCATAATTATGACAATAGCAGAGACAGTCCCTTGCGGAAACCAAAAATGCGGCGATGCGAACAAGGCGACGTTTCAAGTCATTGATGGTACTTGTGTTATTATTCTCACTATAGAGTTTCTGGTGCGACTCTATGCTGCCCCAAAAAGATTGCCATTCTTAAAGTCATTTCAAAGCTTTGTTGATATAGCTGCTGTTTTGCCATTCTATCTGGATGTTTCGTTAGAGAGCACGGGAGGTGTAGACGCGTTGACAACGCTCCGTGTTTTTCGCGTGCTTCGAGTGGTAAAAATGTCTGGCCGTTCATCTAAACTCAGAAGTCTTGGTTCCTCAATCAAAAACTCTTCCTCTGAACTGGGATTTATTTTATTTTCCTTTTCGTTAGGCGTAATTATTTTTTCGACAATAGTTTACTACTGCGAAAAGGATGTTGTCGATACGACGTTCAAGAGTATTCCTGATAGCATGTGGTATGCGATCGTCACCATGACAACCTTAGGGTAAGTACGGTACAACACCTTAACTATCTTTCACCTTGACGGTTACGAAGACACAATTGTTAATCATCCGTAGGTTTCGGTTAATTTTTTTTCGAATTATTTTTTCACAAGAAAAAAACCCAAGACTAGAACTGATGTTTTCCGCTTTATATTTAATGCCAATTACGATGTTCCATCAATAATTTCGATGCCTTTGGTTTTGTATTATGTCTTCAATCAGACAGCCACAAAACAGTTAGGACTTGCAAGAGATTCCCAGGGCGTATCTCACTGCAAGCCAGACAAGCACGGGCTTAAAAGATTTTGAGGCCAGAATGTTTTTTCGAAGACAATTTAATAAGAAAAGTCATAAGCTTTTTGTGTTTGCATGCCGAGAGTGTCATCGACGTAAGGAAATACAAATCTTACATGACAGTAACTTAAAGGTCCCGTGAACTTTATAACTTGATAAAGGTCCCGTTACTTTATAACGGCCTGTAAAACCCGGCTCTTTTACCGCTGTACAAATATGGTAACCGTATATCAGCGCTCAACATTCCGGAGGCGGGGTTAAAGTGAAAAATGCCCAGCAAGCCCCGATTCCGTCGAGCAAAATGTCACAGCTTTAACATATGCAGCACTTTCAACTTTCTTTTGAAAAACTAGACTTCCCATCAGTGTAGAATTGAAGTTAAACAACTTCTATAGTTTCCCTTCGGTTTCGGTGTAATAAAGGAAATGGAAAAAACCCCGGTGTAATTCCCGCCCTGTCGGTGGCGAGGCTCCGTAGGCTTTCCTAGACATAAGATAAATTTTTTTTATTTCTGTTAAATTAATTTTTAAGCAAAGCCAAAAGCTAGCCTGCAAACTTACTCTCCAGACATCGGGCAACACTGATGCTCACTAATTTGTTTTCTCGAGCAAACCTTTCGGTGTTCAACTTTGGTTGGCCGATTTGAGGCTGACGCTAAGCCACAAAGGCTATTTTTTTGAAGCCATTGTAAATACGATTGCCTTTTATAAAGTCAGAAACAGCTAGAAATGTAATGACACGACCATAAATACGCTTTTGTAGGTACACGGCAAGCGTCAGTTTGTTCTGAAATGAGTATACTAACTCAGTTTTGCTTTTTATGCAATGAAGCACCTATTTTCAAAATTCCAATAACGTAAAGCGCTTGCACTTTGTGAAACACTGAGTTGTAAGTTTAATCTGGAGTACCACCTTAGCAGCTGTTTGTTATAACACTGATAGCGTGTTTCCGAAGTCAATACGTAAAAGTAAATTACTTAAATTAAAAGACAAGTACATAGCGCTTCTGAACATACTTGCCTACATACTTAAACGTTATTTTAACAGCTAGAGTCGTTTATTCAAAGTTTAGGTTTTTGGAACAATAGAATAGTTGAGCTTCACATTTGATCGTCAGCGAATAGTCCCGCTGGCACGTCGACCAACAAACTTGTGCCGTTTGAAATAGTTTGCCTCGATTAACTTGGATCGTTAGCAAAAGCAGATGCACAACTTTGTGCGTTTTTTAGCTGCCGTATTGGTCACCGCAAGTACTGGGAATATACGGCAGACGGCAAATTTTTCGACCCGATTTCTTTCTTTTCCTCAGAATCAGTCGAGGAAACACACAAATCGAACGGCGAAGCAGCGAGCAAGTCGGCGCCGGCTAGCAGTCTCTCGCCGACTCGCTCGCCGCTTCGCCGTTCGATTTTTGTGTTTACTCGACTGATTCTTAGGAACAGAAAGAGACTACTCGCAGTCTTTGACAGGCTGACTGCGGGCTCAATATTTAGATAAATAAGACACACATGCGCCCGGAACCTCAAAAGAAGATTTTTAACACAGTTAAGTCTACTTTCATACCGTACACTTGCAAAAACAAGCCCATGCATAGGAGTATAGCTTTCAAAGAAAGTTTTAATGGGCTTCTATTCGGAGTGGGTTTATATCCGGGGAGACTTCTCTTATGTCCAGATGGAATCTTGCGTCATATTAACCGTTTAAAATGACGGTAGACACACATTTACTTAACACGCTAAATGGTCATTTTAAATGTCTTTTGAGACTGACAATAGTCCAGTTATTCGAACAAAACAACAGTTGCAAACTACGCTTTTTTCAAGATAAATACTTGGCTCCCTCCGAACACAAGCCTATGGGCTTATATTTGGGAGGAGGAGTTAAAATCGGTAGGAATTTTGCGTTTAGATTTGGGGGCTGATATCCAGATGCTTATACTCGGAAGTTTACGGTCTATTAGAATTGATAGCTCAATACTTTAAGAGACGTTGAACATTGAAACTGCTCTTTTGTATACTGTTTCTACGTACAAATGGAGAACCGTTTTGTATATTTGGATGAATAGCTATTGTTTACCCCATTTATTTAAACGGAAGCCTACGTTGATGCAGTTTTGGTCGTAACGAGGAAGTTCAGTTAATTGCTCGATACAGCAAAACAGTTATTAGGGCGAGCATACCTCTTGATTTCGTGGTAGTTAAGGAGAATTTGAGGGAAAATATAAACAGGAAAAAAGTTCTCGAAATGTAACAAACTTTGGATACCAATCCTTGAATAACAAACGAGCTGGCGGTGGTCCATTAAAGTCAATTTTGAACTTACTTAACGATACCTAAAAAAAAAATATTTGATTACCAACAGCGTTTACCTATTGTTCGTGTTTTTAGGTACGGCGACATGACACCAGTCACAGCATTTGGCCAGATCACCGGAAGTATATGCTGTGTAGTGGGCACTCTTGTCATTGCACTTCCGGTTCCGATTTTGGAAATGAAAATGAAACTCGGAGCTTCAAAGGGAGATAACGACGAGTCAAGCGACGAATCCGACGAGAAAAACGAAGAGGCATCACATCATTGTGAAAAGGAGGAAGAACAAAAGGTTTGAGACACCACGATAGCGCTCGAAAATGACCGCTCTAGCTTGGTCCCTTAGGGGTGCTTTTATTTATTAAGGCAAGGAGTGGAGGTGTGGTGGGGGGGGGGGGGGGGCGGTGTCGTACTTTTTAAATGTTATTTATTTTAATTTGCGATCATTGAGGAAGCCCTTAAAATATTGACAAAGTAGTGGGGGAGTACG
>JAOBYE010327650.1:0-15251 GCA_025403585.1 Parazoanthus swiftii | reverse complement strand
ATTGTTATTGTTATTGTTATTGTTATTGTTATTGTTATTGTTATTGTTATTGTTATTGTTATTGTTATTGTTATTGTGCACCGCCAAAAACGTTTTCGGTTGTGGGTTACTTCACTCTGTGAGACAACACAGGACATAATATAATATCATGATAAGAAAGGGCAAATACAATGTGCGCTCTGAGTGGCTAATTGGATGGTAAAAGTCGGTTTATCAGTCAGAGGTTAAACTTAAAGACACTAATTTCAATTTGTTTTTTATAATAGCCGATTAGAACAGCTGCTTTTGTTCGTAAATTATGGTGTACATGTATATACACCCCAACAGGTTTGAAGCAAAATACCCAGGCTTTGCCCCGCGTTTCTCTAAAACTTTTCTCTCGTGCTTCGATCACAGCTTCTGCAATTCTGGTGTGTTTACATCACAGTCAATAGTATAGACACCCGCAGCCGTTTAAAAAATGCTTTTGTGTACGTGACATTTTTCAAACTGCCAAAGCTGTTTTTCTTACTTTCCACAAATAATGAGATTTTTATTTTTAAGATATATCCAGAAAATCGAACGGTTGCAATTGCAAGAAAGCTTCGTTTTCCAATTTAATTTGTAAGGTAGTCACCGAGAAAACAAATCCAGTATGAACGTCAACTCTAGCTTTCAATAAGTTTGAATGCAAACAAACTTGGAGAAACGCATGACTGAGCTGTTTACACTCCTGACTAACGTGTTCTGCATTTAATTGCTAACAGAACTGCATATTCTAGATCTCTCTGCGCATAAGGTCGAAAACCATAAAGAATGAAAAATAGAGTGATAACGATTTCTGACCCGTGTAATCTGTTGTTGGTTTGTCGCCCAGCGAATCAATATTTATGGCTTTCTACGCACTATTTTTACCTACATACTCACCCGAAAAAATTGGTATATCGCCCTGAGCGGGACCATTATAATTTCTGACCTGCCGTAACTAAAAAAACTATTTAAACCTCAAAAAACAAAGACGTTAAACCACTCAACCATCAGTGACAATCTGGCCTATATGATCGAAAGAAAAAGAAGAAGAAGCAAAAGAAAAAGAAGACGAAGAAGAAGAAGAAGAAGAAATTGGTTCTAAACCATAGCACAACGAGTTGTTTCCAGCTCTGAACAGTTAATACAGGTAAATACAACATTAATAGTACTAACAATAACTGAACATAATTTCATAAAATAAAGGCATGAAATGAGACGTAAAGACGAAGAGTTATAAGCACCCGCAGGTGATGTTTTGTATTTCATATTTCGATACTTAATAATTTATTCTTGTTGATAAGGAGTTTGAGTGAGTGCAAGTGCAATTATCTTCGATCCTAAAAAGAATTGCTTCTCCCAGAAAACCGGGGACATGGAATTTTTTTTCAAAGCATTTTAGATGTAGAATTATGCTTAGTTTGTTTGTAAGACGATCTCACAACACCCAGATTAAGAGATAAACGTGACAAGTTAAGTCGGCGAAAAAATAAACTGAATTGCTATAAGTACAGTGACGTCAAAGATTAAACATTTCGCCTCTGCTTCCGGTTTTTCGTCCGTCACAGCTTGGGCGTTCCTTGACTTGAGTCACAGCATCAGGTTAATACGTAATTAAACAAGCGTTGACTTCCGGTGTTATGACAAAAGCTGTGCATGTGGTGAAAGTTCTGTATCAGGGTCTGTTTGAACCATTGTAAAGTTCTAATTTCATATATTACGCGCCTGGCAACCCATGTGAGTCGAGCTATAACAAATACGTTCTTTGCAATCGGTTGCTTCCTCCAGCGTTACTCTGTTATATCTGCTCAAAGTCGGCTTCCAATTTTTAAGGCTAGTGCCGGACGTAGTTTGGTAATACAACAACAACTTTATCTTAACTCCCTTTTGAGATATTACAGGAGAGAGTTGATCCCCGCTAATATTCAACTGCATGCGAGCTTAACTACACGAGGTTGACTATAAACAGTTACAAAGAGATGATTAGATTTTCGTCTTGATTTAGTATTATAGTTGCTACTTCTTTTAGTACAAGAAACGTCTAGTTATTGTGCTGGTGTAGACGTTTCGAATTTTTTAGCCAAATGTTCCTGGTTTGAAAATATCCTAACGTTTTGCCATTTCGGGCTTGCTTGTTTACTTATGCTTTTTTATTTATTCAAAAACTTTCATTAAGCCAAAAAAAGACAAATATTGTGAATGGTGTTGTTAAACTGTATCAGTGGTGGCCAGCGAAATGCCAGGTAGTCCTGACCAGGCAAACAGTGTTCTTACAGAAAAGGTTCTGATAAAAACAGGTGCATTCGATATGTAGTCTTATAGTTATAACGAATAGGTAAGCTTGGGAATGTTTCGGTTTTATAATGTTAATCGCCAAGCTATGTTTCTTTCGGGGGGTTAAAAATTTCTAACCAGAGATGTAAGTAATATAAACAGAAATGCTTCCATTTGGAATTGGATATTCTAATATAATCCACGAAAGAAGCGCTGAAGTAATTAAGTAGGGTGACGGATTAGCGGCACCGAACAAAACAAGTTTATTACGGATAGGCTGTTACCTTTCGGCTCCGGGTTATGACGTATGTCACGGTAGTATGATATCAAGTGATAACAATTGCAAGCAACTTCGTACGCAAACACAACGATTATTTTACAACTTCAATTTAGAAAACTTTGACAAAAATACCGTGAAAATATGCAAACGTAATGGCTACGAGTCTTTGATTACTGTTGTTTGCGCCGTAGTTTCTGGTTGCTGGGACATGACGATAGTCGCGCAAAGACTTTTGGGATTACTTGATTTAATTTCCTTGTTTGGCCAGCGTTTACGGCGTGATAAATCGCTATGACAGAGAGAGGGATGGCAGGGATTTTCCCGTCTTTAAGTGTCCCACGCACAATTCGGTGACTACTTCAGACATGATTTTTGGGGGCTTACATAGGCAACATGTAATCAATTGCAATTGAGCTGCTGTGTTTTCTATAGCTCGATCGAGAAATACCGAGATTCGCAGTCAAAAGGTTAGTGGTAGTAAATTTATCATTTGTGATGTGAGATTTTTTGATTTTAAGATTGATTTAGAGTTGAATCAGTAGCGATATTGGAGTTCAACAACGATGTTAAAAGCACTTTGAACAGTATTGTGGCTGGGTTTATACTCTCAACTACACATGTATTAAGAAGCGCCATCTCAAATGCAGTTTGTAACTTTCTGTGAAACGGAATTGTTAGCTATCCTGCTTCATGGGCTAAAAGCGCTCTAAGCACTATAGTCCGAATGAGAGCAAACTTTGCTTTGTTGCAAATTCTCGGTAGATAAAAAGTAGCAAATTCCATTCCGGAAACTCCAAAGGCTGCAAGGTATGTTTATTTTTAGACCTAGACTAGACTAGAGCTTCAGATTTTGAGGTGAACGAGTCGTAGACACTCAGTTGTAGTGATCTGTGATAAAATTTTGTGCAAAACGTTCTGAGCATTTGGGCAGACGCAGATACATATCATGTTCTTCTGGTTTCGTCTCTCACTGCGTCGTTCGATACACTTGTCGGGAAAAAAAACGGTGTATGTCTTTACGTCTTCCGGGTTACAAGTCCGGCGTTTTAACCACTACATCATCATTCACCAGCTATAAAGTTTGTTGCGTGTAGAGCAACTGATACTTCTTCTTCTTCTTCTTCTTGCCTTCTTACTTTTATTTATTACTACTACTACTACTACTACTACTACTATTATTGTTATTATTATTATTATTGCAAGTTGTTGTAGTAGTAGTAGTATTTATATATATGTATGATTCATGAAGTATGATTTATTGAACTAATGATATGAGTTGAGTTGCAACAATTTAATCAGATTTCCATTTTATTGTTTGACAAAAGAACGCATGGGGTGATAAGGCCGAGGTTGTCTCGGGTCCATCAGATAACCAGTTAAGATTTTGTAACGCCTTACACCCGTTAATCGAACTTCCAACGATAAGAGCACTCCTTGCCATTACAAACATCTTTTTGGAATCTGTTGCTTTCTGATAAGCAAAGCCCAGGTTGATATTTCGTGGCGTTCATTAATGACAATGACCTATATTCGGTTTCTTTACATAATGGCAACAGCCATTGTGCAAGGAATATCCTGTTCGAAAACAAAATGCAACTTCCTGTTTTCAGTTGCCTGGCCTTGCCTGATTAAGTCGTAAGCCAGCAGGAGTTCCAGCGCTACTTATAAGGTAGAGATTTTCAGTTTTATGTTTCAAAATAACGGAGCGGAAGGGCAAAACAGATCTTAACTATCAGGTAACGATTCTTGATCCACATGGTTAAGTAACAATATTTCTTTTCACCACACAACTCCTTGAAAGAACAGATGTTCCTTTTTCAGTCGAGTGGGTTTAGTTGTTTTGAAGTTGTGGTAGTCTTAACTAACTAATCTGTAGATTCGCTCTCACTTGGTGAGCCAAACTTATCAAAGTTTTTTACTGATCCTCACCGGTCAACGAATGAGCCCATCAACAGTTGGTAAATTGTTAGCTGTATTCAAAAGTAACCCCCTTCCCTGAACAAATTTGGTATGGATGCCTAAATACAGACTGTAACTTTTGTCTCGACAATCATGTATTGAGAACATGTCAACAATGCCTTTCTAGGTGAGAAGTGCTCGACTAAAAAATCAAAATAATTTTAACAATTGAAGCCGAGTTTAGTCCGTGCGAGATTAGTTTTAAGCAAAAAAAAATTGCAAGCATTCATCAAACACCGCCTGGAGTCACCTTTAAATTCAAAACAGTTTCATTCAACGCGAGCTGAGCAAGACTGCATTCAAACGAATTAAATATTCTTACATGTATTTCTATTAAATGGTGTAGTTCGAACATCTTACAAAGGAATGATTTGTTAAATGTATATTTGAACAGACTTAGCGATTGAGCCGAGACTTCAAAAACATTTCCGGCTCTTATAACAAATGATGGACTTCGTCACGGGCACATTAATTTTTTTGTCTGTTCATGTTACTGATGATTTGATAACAATGGCATTTACCATCTGGAAATAGCATTGATCATAACTATGACGTTCCAATAAAAAAAAGTCACGTTGAGAGCGAGCCTGACAATACATTACTAACAATAGTTTGTCAATAATAGCTACGACGTGTGAGTGATTGGATAAGCTTGAAGAACGAAAGTCTAATTCAACTAAAGTATAAGGTGCCATTTGTGAAGCACTGCAGTTTATTTGTTATTGATTACCTTTCAATGGACGAATTAGACTAATGTACTGTATCAAACGCCGAATTTTCTATTAGACCAATTTTGAAAGAAAAGAAGTTGCTTCCTATCTCGTTGACTGAGTTGTACAGTTCGCACGCTTGGCTCGACAAAACAGAGGCAACAACTCGGAGTAAAAAGTTTTTTTTTTGCTTTTCCTAATGAAACCTAAAATGGTATCCAATCATTTTCTCAGTATATGTAGCCCCGATACGTATTGTGAACTGCTGACATCTCGGAATTACAACTGCGCATGCGTGCTAGGAAGTGAGAAAAATTTCCAAGATGGCGTCTTGAAATCCAATTTTTAGAGCAAAAGTATGTAGTGTTTACCTTTTTTCGACCAAAAATTCACGCAACTGACCTTTCACAGTGGACAAAGAAAAGCAAGTTCAGCAAACCTAGTTTGGTAAGACCCCTAACTTTTATTTATTTTTCTTGCTTTTTGCAAACTTGTGAGATCGGTTGGCGTTTTTTCCGACATGTCCGCGGTGTAGCCCGCCTCCAGGTATCTGGTGTTTATGGCTAGATGTTTTCAAAGTCGCTGATTGGCGCGTATTTTTAGGAGAGCCTTAAAACACTACCTGTTGCTCATTTATAATGAAACAGAAACCCTTCAAAATTATTTGGTATCACATCTTTGTGATGTTCCCTGTCTTACCGGGGAACAAGGCTTCCCATGTGGTTTTTGGCCCAATTGGCTGAAATCTTCTAACCTTTTCACAAATTGTATAGGGAATATTTTGGCAAAAAAAAATGTTCATACAATCGAGTCGTTGCCACGGTTACGACAATTTCAAAGCCTACCTTTTCAATTTTTAGAGATATTAAACGCAGTGTTATCTTTATTTTCAAGTGACAAAATAAATTTGATTAACGAGTTGGTGTTCGTTCGTTAAAGATTATCTTCACAAATTAGTTTCAAACTTATTTTAAATCTGAACAATCCAACTTTCCCCTCCTCTTATCACCTCTCATTCATCTCCAAAAGTTTCAAAATATTTGTCAGTCTGCGTCAACTGTGGCATCTGTCGCTATGTTTCAGAGCGTTGAGCCAGGATATCAACATACAACGACGTAATTGAGGTGAAATTTCCATTTTATTAACCAATGTTAACACAAAGTTTCTGGCTTATCACAAGTTTGATGAATCTCATAAGAAGTGCAAACCACAGCAAGAGCCTAGAGAAAAGAAAAGAGCGGGGTAAGCTTGGTTTCTGGAATTACAGCTCAGCAAATTTTATTGGCAAAACCTCTTTTAGTTCTTATTTACAAAATCTATAATACAGCTTAAATTTTAGCAGCAACAAAATCTGTCTGACCAAAATTTCAGCAGTATTTTAGCGTAACCTGGCTCATAAGCATCCAACTGTTACAGTCCCTTTCAGATTGGGATTACTTGTTATCTGCGATTAAGTTGCGTTCGACATGAAACAAGTTTTTTTTACAAGTAATCTGTATAAAACGATTTTCCTTTTTACTCTAATGACGGGCCAGCAACCGAAATGATAGTTTGACATCTCGCCACAGATAGCGTGAAGTAGATTTTGCTCACCATCAATATCTGGCCCGAGCAATATATTTTTATTGTAGTTTTTCTAAAACTTGTCTTTTCGTTATCGACTTGATCTATAGTCTATATTGACAATCTCCTTTACAGACCCTTTTCGACACTTATAAGTATAGAAGCAAAACAACATAACTTTTTGACATGTTTTTTCTTCGTCTTCTTTGCCTTTTCTCCTTGGATAACTTCTCGTCCTATTTGAATATTTTTTTCAATTTCAAGAAAATTTGATTCAGTTTTGATAAAATTCAAATTTCCGAAAATCTAAGGTGGCGGACGCGTTGTGTAATGATTGTTACCATAGCAACCATGGCAATAGTCCTTAATAAAACTTTATTGCCGCTATGGAAAGTATAAGTTTGGTCAAATTCCCATTTAAAGCCAAATGGTCGGCTTTAATTTGGAATAACTTGTAAACATCAAAAGGGATCCCCGTTGACCCCTCCCATTTTCGTTATCAAGTATAGAGAAGATATGTGAGCCTCTTATCCAATCATAGTGCAGATGATATTTCTACCCTGTATCAGTTTTAATCTATCTTGCTTTGTGTACACTGTTGTCCATACAAACGTCTCAAATGCTAATGTTAATCAATGTGAATGATGCTAAGTAGCGCAACATGTGTTGAACTACAGTTATAGTGCGTTATCGTTAAACACCCAAGAGAGCAGAATCCACTCGAAGTTGCTAGGGCTTTGAAATTTAGCGTTTTGCTTGACTGAAAGGTCAGTAACACATAGCTCCATTCAAAACCAATGAATCAGTGAAACGCTAACTCATATTAAGCAAGATTTTCAATTATATTAGGTAAGTGTGTAAGATGTTTTACTTAGATAATATTTTTCATTCCCTATTTATTATTTGTCAGGCGACGAAAGACGATGTAAGTGTTAATGTTAGTAATTGATAAAATAAAGCAAAAAGTCATAAGGCACTGCCGACTGACAAAAAGAACCCCACTTTTTCCAGTAGTTTAGTTTTTTTCGCTTTTAACTGGTTCAGTGTATAAACAAAAGTGCTGGTTTTTCTCTCAACACAATAAGGATAGAAAAAAAACAATATTTCAGTCTCTGTTGGGTAGTTGAAATATGAATTCATGCGAACTGTTTTGAGATCGGGTACAACCGAATTTTCTCAGCAAGCCATGATTATGAATAACGGATTGCTTAAGGCAATATTTTGTAAACGAGTTCTATGTTTGCACGTTTACGAAGGCCGGAGCACTTTCAATTCAGAACAATCTGTTTTAGGTATATTTTGTATCTTATGTATATGTATTTATACTTCAATGGCGGTTACGGCGCTATTCGAGAATTTTGTTAAACGTGCTTTAAACTCATGATGCCAAATATCTGTGCGAGAGTTAAAAAGTAGATGCAAACTTGACGATATTAGTTTATCGAAACAAAAAGATATGTCAAAAATTCAATATTAAATTAACTTTTTTTCCCCAGCTGTTGTTTATACATGTCAAAAACGTTAATTTAAAACTAAACTGGCAAACCCAAAATGTTTTAAATGATGAAGCGGCTTTCAGTGCAGCAGGAAACATATATTTAATTAACGTTTCAAATCTCGAGTTTTCAATGCACAATACTGCAGTATTGAATTTGTATATTGAAAAGTGTCTGCTGCAGTTTAGTGATAAACAAACGTGTATTTAAATGACCCTAAATGATCCTGTTGTGTCTTTTGAATAGTAGAAACTCGCTATTAAGACTATAGAGATTTAACGCTAGAAGCAGAACTAAACAATTAAAATATCATATTTGGAAACCGTCGTATGACGAAAAAATTTAGAACAAAAACAATTTTACATTGTATTGCATCAAAACCGTTTTAAAGGCGTTTTTTTTGCAGGAATTGACAAAATGCAAAATCAAAATAATGAAGACGAAAACTGAAAGCTGAAAGTAATAAAATAGCAATGGGCTGCTTTTTTATAAAACGTTTATTTTAGCAGTTTGATACAAACAATCTGTCAAGTTTACACCCATCAGTGAGAAAACTTGTCCATTTAAAACGCGATTAGACGCAATAAACGAGAGACCCTTCTAACCTTTAATTGTTACATTTTGCCTTTTTTCTATGAACCTGTTAGAAAATATTTAGGGAAATATTTGTGAAATTTTCTAAGTGTTCGCATCCGCAATTTTAAAGTTATACTTGAGAAGTTGAGAAGGAAAACACTAATCGCTAATCACTTAAAATTTATCACTGTTTCGGAGAACGCAAGTTTAGTGTCTCAATTTCACTTAACAAACGAAGTTTCTTTTTTCTTGGATTCTAAACTTAAGAATTTAGCAAATCAGAAATTATTTGTTACCGCAAGTAAAACTTCCTTGGACAAAATGCAACTTTCACTCTCTATTTGTAGACTTGCAAAAAACTCGACTCAGAGCTCGAAATAAAAATCTTCTTTGAGTTTCTTTGTATCTCTAAAACAGGAGATGGCCAATATAAGAAATGTTAAACTTATTTCATGATGTAAGTAGGAATACTTATTATCATTTTATCTAAGCCATTGGGTTTATGGTTTTCCTTTTATGAAGAAACTGATACCTAAAGCCGAGTAAGTGAGCAAATTAAACAGGTGTCTTGAATATTGATTCATATCATTGCATTGTAATCGAAATGGTAACAAGAAATTGGTTTGATAGTAGGAAGCCTGTTTAAAGAACGTCTGCCTTCTAATTTGTTTAGTTATTATCGACGCTTAGTTTTTAACGCAGAAGCACAGTTACGAGACCAAAAGCGAAAACCTAACCAGTTACTTCCTTACCAGTACATGTCTTCTGCTTTGAGTTACCTAAAATATAAAAGTGGTTTATTAAATGAACCTCGTAGCAATTAACTGTCACCCTCTGTTAACTAAGACAATGCAAGAAATATACATCATTTGAATTAAGAATTTCTATATCATAAATTTCATTCACAATTTAATAAAGGGATTTGGTAAACCTACACACCACCTCAATTTCACGTTGCATGTAACCATGAACAAACAGTTTTTAACAAACTTACTTCCAATTTTTCATCCCCTAAATGGTAAAATCAGCAATTCATTCTAATAACAGCTACTGTTTCAGAGAAAATGTTAGTTAATTGTCAAAATCCTCTCGCTAAAAATGCCTAAGTTGCTTTCGGCCATTTCTTCAACAATATTTCGTTTCTCAACAGATCCAGTGCAAGTAAAGTTCACAGAAGACAACAGTTATCAAATAGGAGAAGAGGAACTTCCAAAGAAAACTGATAGCACTTTGGGTCTGTATTGAAGGATACCATTTTTCCCGAGCGACGTCATCTGCAAGGCAAAAAACAGTTGGCTCACGCTGCACCCTAGCAGCGTATTCGATAGAAGAGAACTCTCAGTCTTCTTAGTTTGGTATACGTCATATATAGCGTTTACAAACCGCTGTGCTTTGAGCTAAAAACAGTTAAACAAAGGCTATCGTTTGCCCACTCAGCAGCAGCAACGGATCCCGATCTTTTACCAAGCTTAAAACCAATCCAGTCCTAGCATACTGTAAGCTAGGAATACATAACAACGACTTTGAGCAGTACCGAGTTTCTTGAAGTAAGCAAACAGACAACGTGAACTTTATTTTAAGCGGAACACTTGCGAAGTGTCAGTTGTCACTTCGTTACCAAAAGAGAAATCATTTGACAACGGATGTTTGAAAAGTTGACAGGGTTCTTTGAGTCGAAAGTGCCTATCGAAAACTAAAGAACAGAAGCCAGCTTCATGGACGTTGCAATGGAAGCAAACAACACAACGCAAAGCGGGCCAGCGGCGCAATGCACAGGGGAACTAAGCACACAGTCTCAATTCGCTGTAGCGTCTCTTAACGCCATCGCAGGAATAATAGCCATGTTTGGAAACACCTTGGTTTTAACTGCAATATACAGAACGCCTTCCCTGAGAACAGTTTCCAACGCTTTTGTCGCCTCACTTGCAGTCTCTGACTTCTACATTGGTTTAGTCATCCACACAGTATGGATGGCGCGAGCAATCTTAAACGTGTGGCAAAGTGATCAGTTGGTATCCGAGGTGGTACAAATTCTCTCGCTTCAATCACTTATCGCATCGGCCTATAATCTGTGCGCCATTGCAATCGACCGCTACATCAGTATTGCAAGTGTCTTCCAGTCTCAAGATATCATCACGCCGAAACGTTGCGCCATAATAATCTCTTGTATTTGGTTCTTCTCCGTTGCTTTTGCAACCACAAGGTTATTTTTCCACGATCCACAAATTCTGCCGTATTTGTGGTTTACTGTGCAATTCCTTGGCATACTGTTGCCGCTAAATATCATCGCCTATTGTTACTTTCGCATTTTCAAAATCGCGCGACAACAGAAGAAGAAAATTGCTGCAGAAAACATTAAGAAAGATGACACGTCTTTCATTCTTAGAAACAACAAAGCGGCGTGGACAGCCGGAATAATTATCGGACTCTTCGTTGTATTGGGAATACCGAACTTTATTATTGCTAGTGTACAGTCAGCTTCAAAAGATCCATGTTTCAAAATTGAGATGATTCGTGTTTGGTTCTGGACCGCTTTCATAGCGTTTAGCTCTGCAGCTTGCCATCCATGGATTTATGCTCTGCGAAACAAAGATTTTCGTCGTGCGTTTTCACGAATATTTAGACGTTCTCGCGTGTCCCAGATAAACTTTCGTTCAAATAACGAAAAGAGTTGCTGCAATAGAAGCGAAGCAAATGAAAGCTGTTGATTAAAATGCAGGACTTGCGTGAAGGCGCTGAGCAAACATTTTAGAGCAAATAAGAACGCTACACAATTATTATGTTGTGGTTTGTTTTATAAAGGTAAGATTGGGCGATGTTATTCCAACACTTTTACGTTTTAAAACGGCTGTAATGATGCAACATTATATATAGTATTCCATTGAGTGACCTGAGGGAAGAATTGCGAGAACATTATTTATTAAGAACGGTGAAGAGAACAATTTTACATCCTCTTGTTTTGTTAATTCAGCTTTAAAAAGGTCAACATTTAAAGGAAACACGCGTTTCTCCTGTAGCGCTTATTAATAATGTATCTTAATAAAACTGAAGAATGTTGTTTGGAACTGACTCTTTTCCTTTTTTCTTCGACAAACAAATATTCATCACACGGCGGGAAAGCCCGCATAACAGCGAGATGTTTGCACTGGGGTAGAAAACTGAAAATTAACCCTTTAAGTTAAGGACCTTAAGGTCTTTTGAAGGCCCAATGTCGCCGCGATCGATGGCAACATTAGGCAACTTTTGGCGACATTTGCATTTTTCAGCAAAAAGGTGGTAATGTATTAGGCACCAGTAGGCAACTTTGGGCGACATTAGGCGACATTGGCATTCTTCAACCAAAAGGTATGGAATAAGTTGGGCAATAGTATACATCAAACATGTATCATAACCCTTGTCAATAGCCTTTTCTTTGATAGCAACACTATTTGACTTTCAGATGCAGAATTAATGGTTTCTCTGAAAAGGTACACAAACTAACACTGGCGGCATAGGGTGTTATTAGGCAACATCAGGCGGCATCAGGCAATATTCAGCGACATTAGGCGACGTTAAGCGACATTGGGTCCAAAGATAGGCTTTTTCGAAAAAGCATCAATTTTTATGGGTAAATTTTTACAAATAAAGTTGGTCATTTGGTACGCTAGCAGCCTTGGCTTTGCATGCTAATTATTTCATTATACCAATCAAGTGTGAATTAAGATCTGTTGCTATGGCAGCTGACATTGGAAAACATGCATTTCAGGGTTGATACGAGAAAATACAGCAAATCTAACAAATGTCTAGGAAGTTTGGCACCTAGCCTCGACTTCAAGTTATTAGTGTTCGGGGGAAATATCTATCTCAGGGCTTTCCCCTAAGAAGTGGGAAGGTCGGTGTCTGCGACATGTCGGAAAAACGCCAACCAAGCTCACAAATTTGCAAAAGCAAGAAAAACATACAAAAGTTAAGGGTTTTATTACACCAGGTTTGCTTATCTTGCTCTTTTTCATCCACTGTAAAATATCAGCGCATAAATTTTTGGTCGAAAAAAGCTAAACACTTCATACTTAGCTTTTTCTTTAAAAATTGGATTTCAAAACGCCATCTTGAAAATTTGGCCAGCGTTTTTCTCTTACTACCTCACGCGATGCGCAGTCATTTTTCCGACATGTCGGTGTCTGCCTATCTGAAAGTCGGTGGCCGCCCATCCATTTCTTACGGAAAAGCCCTGGGATCGAGGTTGTTTTTGGATGCTACTCTAGTCGGCTTAAAGTCTCTTCAGGTGGTACTTTATACCTTTTTCCTCTCAGGAGAGAGGCGGGTTGCAACAACTCCCCTCCTTTTATTTAGCAAATAAGCTACAGATTGGCGTGAAACATTGCACGTTCGCTTCTAATTTTAGAATATAATATTGATTTCATTTAACCCTTAAACGTTTGGGCCTTTTTGAGAAACACCAATGTTGAAGGTGGGGGAAGGGGGCATTTGAGCCCCCTCGACCTCCCCCCCCAAGATTTTCGAAATGGTTAGAGATAAAAGTTGGCCATTTGGCATGTAAACAGCTTTAACCTTGCTTATTACTTTCCATGACAATAACAAGACTTTAATTAAGAACTGTTGCTAAGGCTATAGTCATTGGAAACCATGTCCGCCATATTGGCCGCCATCTTGGATTTTTCGAAAATTTTATCAGTTTTAGCAAATTTTCAGTAAATTTCCTTGATTTGAATAGAAAACATGTTTTTATAGGCTCAAATAGCGAATTTTTCAAAAAGAAAATTAAATAATAATAAAAAAAGGGTTAACCGTATTTTACCTCGGGCATGCAGCGGGGGGGGGGGGGATAGAAAGTGCTCGCGCCGATTTCAACCATCGAGAACATTCTTGATATTCAAGCTATAGCCACCAAATTTGGTCACTTTTCCTAAAACTTATTGTAGAACACGTTTTTAGAAAAAAACTGAGTCAAGGATAAAAGTGTTGCGATGGCAACACAATTTTCGAAGCCATGTTTTGCCAATTTTTGACTTTCTTAATATTTTTTTGCAAATTTTAAAGAAATTATTCAAATAACTGATAATTCTTAGTCTTGAAGTAAATTATGCGACAATCTTGAAACATAGGTAGCTTTGCACGTGATATGTGACGTCATAGGTATTGCGCAATACCATTTTATGAAATCCAAGATGGCGGCCAAATGTTTTGCACTGTGTCAAGCGAGTTTGGAAGTATTACTGGCAAATCAATTTTTAAAAAAAGGTTGAAAACAACGCATAAAATTATTAATAACATTTAAAACAGTGTTTTTGAACGAAATGTTAATGTTGCAGTTTATGAGCTATTGCGAGATTTAAACATTGAAACTTCCATATAAAAACATACTTTGCCAAACTGTAATTTGTTTAAATACTGTCATTTATACTATAAAAGCGTAGTTTTATTAGCTTTTGATAACATTTATTTGTCATTTTTTGAAGTCCGTAACGTCCTTAATGTTTCTGTTTCCGAACAGCAAGATTTGATAAAACACGAAATTTTGGCATTTATGAAAGAGTCCAAGCCATGTTCAAATCTCTAAAGAACGAATTGCTAAGAGTAGAATTCGAACTTCAAAGTTTAGTGACTTTCCCTTACAACTATTGTGGACAATTTTGCGTTAATTTTTTTAATCAATGTGTTTCCATAGCAAACAGTTTCTGAGTGACATGTCAATGACTTTTTCCTGAGTTTTTCTCGAAATTGAAGTTTTCTGAAATTTTCTGTGAAATTGTTTTTTTCTATTAAGTTATAACAATTCCAGCATTAAAATTTTCCCATCAATTTTGAGTCAAATAGGACCTTTTAGAACTGATGTCAGTAAAAACTCGTACTCGCCCAAAAATCCGTTTTTGCACTTCCGTTCAACAACAACAATTAACTTGCGCTCTTGTGATTATTACAGTTTTATTACATTTACTGGCAATACTGTTTGCAGTTGATGAGAGCACGGCCATTCAGAAATAGCAGAGGCTAATCGAGCTAAATGACGTTCCTTATACCTCGCTCGTGAAAACAGGGTTAAGGGTCCATTTCAACGAAGGCATAACTTCCACGATATAACTGGTGCAGGTGGAGTAATCCTGCAAGATTTACAACACCTTAGAATTGCCTAAGCAAATAAAATTGTCAGTATCGGTCACATTTTACTGAGTCAGTTTTAATCTATTTTTGTACACACACGTGTAAACAATTTAAAAGTGGAGGAGGATTCGAGGATTTTTTTCGGAACACCGTAATATTGACCTTTCCCGCAAATAGTATTTAGAGCTGACTTCGTGTCCGTTCTCGGAATGGGGGGGGGGGGGGGGGGGGGGGGGGGGGGGGGGGGGGGGGGGGGGGGGGGGGGGGGGGGGGGGGGGGGGGGGG
>JAOBYE010327539.1:0-15251 GCA_025403585.1 Parazoanthus swiftii | reverse complement strand
TCTCCCAACTTCCCAAGTGCATCCATAACTCGATAGACGCACAATAAAGTATGGACCATTTCTTTTAGAACATTGCCCCAGTCACTTTAAGCATTTTTTATAAGAAAAAATGCACGTAAGCTGATAACGTACAAAATTCTCCTAAACCGTCCTGAGCATTTTTATTGGTTGAACGCGATCACGCGATTTAATAGACCCACGGGCGTGCGTCTAGCGAGTTATAGATGCACGCTCGATCCATACAAAAAGCGCGCGAAAAATTGCCAGCTATGTTCTAAACATGTTACCACATAAATATAAAAATGAAAACTCTTCTCTTAATTTGCTCCCAGGTTTCTGCCGTAGACAGTCTAAACTCTAATCACACAGAGTTCACGATTTATTATTTGCAAAATACGGACTATATAATTTGTAGCCTCGTCCGCAGAAAACTCTAATTGCTTTTTGGAAACTGGTATATATGGTGTTAGTTGCAGACTTTAGGTGAATGATTGTGAATGATAGTAAACGAATTTGGTTGATGGCAATGGCCACTGGGACCGAATAATGGAGCGAAGTTGGTGGGGGAGGCGAATAGTGAACCATAGTGAATGATAGCGAACAATTTGGCAATTATAGGCAAATGTAAGCAAATGATGGTGAATAAAACATGACTGTTTCTCTCGTCCTCAGTCCCCTACTCACGGCTGGCGTCGCTCGGCTACTTACTCGGGACCTTCGGACCGCTCGTGTATCACTCACTGCCACTGGCCTACATTTGCCTATATTACCAAATTACTCCCTCTCATTTGCCTACATTTGCCTATACTGCTAAATAATGAACAAAGTACTGATTTTGTTGTGCTTTTTTGTCTAGTTTGAAATAGCGTATCAGTAGAAAATTGTTTTTTTGGACCTGAAGTAGGGTCAGTGTTTGAAGGGACGGGCGCCACTCCAACACCCAAAAATTATAAGGTGGATTAACCAACGCCCCACCCGTGCGGCGTAGTTCGTCATGAACGGTAACACGTTTTGAGAAAGCAAGTAATTTGTCACTCATTTGTTTTTGCGATGTCACTGAGGTGTTATCGTTTTCAATGTTGTTTTTCTGCCTTGCTGATTGCGCAACCCCAATAAGACAATTTGCCCCCAGTTGTTCAAATTCTTCTTTTGAAGGATAAATTTTAAACATTGAAACAGATACAATACCTGCAACCGAATGAACTATAAAAACAAACTTTGTGATACTTACACACTAAAATAGGGCATTTGTGTCATTCTTTTTGCTCGATAAAAACAGAAACATTGGCTTTCCTTGTATGGGCATAACGTACACGATTGGCCTGGGTAGCAAAACGGCCAACTCTTTCGAGCCCAGAATTATCACAAATGACTTAACAGACACCCTGTACATGTGTATTGTGGCAACTCCGACAGAAATAATGAGAACCATATGATTTTACAGATATGTTGTATTTCTTTTTTGACAATTCGTTATGCGTTTCAAAGGAACACGATGAGTAAATTGCAAGCGTTACACAGCATATGGTACCTACGGCATATAGAGTTTAAGCTGTTTCACTTACCTGCACAGGTCCTGTTGTCAATATCCAAAGTGTAGCCCTTTACACAAGTACAGTAGAAACTTCCATAAGTGTTGTGGCATTTTCCATGTGTGTCATCACAACCATGATATGAGTGACATTCATTCAAATCTGTTGACAGATACACGAGCTAGTAGCAATATTAAAAGTATCATTTGCAAATCAGGTTAAAAACTGTCTATTTTACGTTATGTAATAATTCCAAATAATTCCACAATTCACTACTTCCTTTACAACGTTGTTTACCATTGACAGGAGAGGTATTCTGATCCCCTGGGTTTTCTAGTCGCACCTCAAATGTCAATTTCTAACCAGTTGCACAAATTTTTTACCTGCTGTTGGACTGAAAGCGGAAACTTGTCCAACTGGCCCCGTTTGCTTTCAAAATTTGAAGTTATCTTTCAAAAATGGTTGAGATGTTTGTTAGTTGTTTCGAGACCTTAACAAGTAAAAGGACTTTTTTTGACTGCTTTAAATATTTGTAATAAAAGGAAAAATTTTTTAAAAATCAAGAATGGTGGTTGATTCGGTTTGGAACATCTGTTGCCACTTCTACGAAAATTGGTTGATGGGAATTGTTACCACGGGCAGTAATGAACAGGATACCGTGAACGTGTGCGCCAAACAGTACCCACCAGCTTATTCATAACCATCTTTTGTTTACTTTGAAAATATAGTTTTTGTGGCAAAAGCATATGTGGGGTAGTTTGATGGGAGTTTAATAAACACCGGAGTTTCAATATCTGAGCTGCAAAAGCATTTATGATTCTGATTGGTCTTTTCGTGCCACGTGGTATTGGTTTGTTTTGTGCCAATGGCAAAACCATAGAGATAAAAAAAAAAAGAAATTGAAAATCATGCGTTTCACATTTTTACTCGTTTTTTTGTAATGTTATTGGGTTGTTCGTCAACTAATACAACAGCTACAAAAATAACAACTTTTTTAAAAACAAGGTCCCGATCCATTTCGGAGATTTTCAAAAACTTTCAAAAGTCTCCAAATATCTTTTTGAACGTTTTCCAAAGACATTTCGAAGATTTTCGGAAGATTTCTGAAGATTTCGGGAAGATTTCCGATGATTTAAACAGTGGTTTTTCTATGGATTCCTGACGTTTTCCGAAGACTTCCAAACCTTTTCCGGAGACTTTCCGAACATTGCCGTAGAACTTGAATTTTTTATACCTTTGCAAAACAATTTTGAATATTTCCAAACTTTTCAATTAAATAAAGTTCCCGGATGATTGGCAATTTAGGTTTTAGTTGCACGTGTGCTTTTAAGAAACAATTGTACGGTCATAAGAAAAAACTCGCAGTCGAGCAACCAATCAGAAGCCATTGTAGTCATGGTTTTAAACTTTAGTTTCACAGTGCAAGGATTGATTTTACTTTTAAGCTTTCGATTCTAACTCGAATCTTGATCACAATAGTTGTGTTCTGGTAGGTGTGGTGTTAGATGTCGAACACCACGTACCTGAGCATGTTCTTCTGTTGCTGTCCAGACGGAATCCTTTGTTGCAAGAACAACGGTAGGTTCCCACGGTATTAGAGCAATATTGCTCGCAGTACCCGTTACTCCGCTGGCACTCGTCTATGTCTAAATACAAATTTTTACAGTGAGCTCCACACTGTTAGTTACTAAGTAATTACATAACATACATTTTTTTGCGATTTATATGCTAATCGTTTTACGTGTTTTCTCTTAGCAAAAATGTAACTTTTTCAGACGGACTTAGAAAAAATAGAAAGATCAAGCATCTCGTACACGTGAAACGACTGAAACGGCAAGAATAGAAGTGAGACACAAAATTCTTCGCACTAACGGTTGCTTAGACTACATAACATTTCCTATCTTCTGTAAAGGATCAAAAATAAGACGTTTTGCATGAAAAATCGACTGTTAAGCATCCTAGTCCTTTGAAAAAGTTAGTTGCAAGATCCTTTCTGCCGTTTGCTGTTTCAAGTTTACGCGACGCTTAATCTCTCTACTATCGTGGGATAAACCACAAAAAATCATTTAATATGTTTTTAGATAAATACATCACGAAAATCTAGTTCTGAAAATTACTGAATTTTAAAGCAAATATGGATATTTTTTTAAAAAAGCCTCATGCATTTGTTGTAGTTTCTTACAAACCTCCTGTTACCAATTTAGTTCTTAAACTTGAGTTAATATATGATCTTTAACTACTTGGTTCATTTGCTCACCAAGGAAATTTTAGCTTACGTCAAATATATAAGCGAATTCCATCACGAAAAGTCAAACTTGTTTTCCTGACAATGTTCTGGGTAAGGTACATTGTATCATTTAGACGTTCATCACTTACCAAGGCAAGACTGTTTATTGGACGACAGTCTGTAGCCCCGTAAACATGTACAGCGGTAGGAACCAATCAGGTTTACGCATCTGTGGTCACAACGTCCGTTATTAGTCGAACACTCGTTGATATCTGTGGAGGAAATGAAACTATTTTGTCTAACTAGATCTAGTTAAACAGCGCTATAAAAAAATTAAATGACATTCATCTTTTCCAGTATTCAATAACTTTTTAAATACCATAGATTTCTACAAATGCTTATACGAAATTTGCTGTTCCGATCGAACAACAACACAACACACCATAACGAAAAAACTAGCATACCTCAACAAAATATAACATAACACGACACAATACAAGACAATACTATAAAACAACATAACATAACAGAAAATGATTTAGCATAACTTACATGATACAACACCGCAACACAGCACAACACAGCCATTACAACACAACAACATAATACATCACTGTACAGCACAGCACAACACAACAGAACGCAATACAACAGAACAAAACAATAAAGCAGAGCCTCGCACAGCACAGCACACAACACAACACAATACAGCTAGTCAGAAGTCGAGTAATGACTCCTCTGCTTCTGCTGGTATACGTCTCCATTTATTCTTCATTCTGGCTTGATACTGACTCAATACTTGATACTGACTCAAATTTACAAAACATCTTCTCTATTTATATTCAAAAAATACAATAGAAAACAAAAAGGCAATTAAATGGTCAAACATAGCGTGATTGAATCCATAATATAATTCTCTGGAGTATTACATAATTAAGTGTCAATTGTTGTGGTTTAACACCGTTTGAAAACAAATCAAGTCTCCTATTCAACAGCACAGCACAACACAACACAACACAACACAACACAACAACAAAATACAGCAAAACACAACAGAACAACACGATACAGCACAGCACAGTACAACACAACACAGCACAACACAACACAACACAACACAACACAACAGCACAATACAGCACAGCACAACACAACACAACACAACAGCACAATACAGCACAGCACAACACAACACAACACAACACAACAACACAATACAGCACAGCACAGTACAGTACAACACGTACAACACAACACAACACAACACAATACAGCACAGCACAGTACAACACAACACAACACAACAGCACAATACAGCACAGCACAACACAACAACACAATACAGCACAGCACAGCAAAGCAAAGCAAAGCACAGCACAACACAACTCAACACAATACAGCACAGCACAGCACAGAACAATACAGCGAGCACAACATAACATTTCCAGAATTCAGACTACACGATCAGACATGAGCAGAAGAGAGTCGTTTTGAAAATCGGTCACAAAAATCTACTTAAACATTGCTGCACATGCGCATAGCATGCACAGTGCATGAGCAATGCAATTGTCAAAACTACACCAACAGGGTAGTCTGTCTGATCTTACCGATACACGTTGTTCCTCCTACAAGACGATATCCTGCGCCACATACGCATTCGAATGATCCCCTTTTGTTTTCACAGCGTCCACCGCAAGAGTAAATATTCTGATTGCCAGCACATTTACATATTCCACCATTTTTGGCGCATTCGTCATAGTCTAAAACACATGTACAAGCGTGAAATCCGTTAAAACAGTAAAGGAATTGATCGGTGTATAAACGACCAAAGTTACAATGATGTTGTTGGCATTAGACTCGCATTATGTAGCCAACACAGTGCTCACTGGCACAAAATCAATTTAAACTCCTATCACTCCAAAGAACTTCATTACAAATGCCAAGTAAATCTATAATCAGCTGAGGGTAAAACGTACACCTCCTCCCCCTCCCCCTCCCCCTTTCCTTTTTGAACTCAGCAAAATATGACTTCCATTTTCAAATTATTACTGAAGGTTTTTTGAAATACCGTTTCCCTCTCTAAAGTAATATAAGTTGCAATTTTTGTCTGTAATTAAAAGGTCGTTTGTAAATGTACGCTTAAGGTGAAGATGAGCAAACGTTGCAGAAAGTTAATGTTTCTGTTTGCGAAATCTTGAATTTCATCAGAAAAACATTTGCTGGGATTCGCCTATGCAAGAACTTGAAATGAAACGTTGCTGATGATAAGCTAGTAAAGTGTGTGCAGGAGAAGGGTAAAGAGTGCGCTTTATTCCATTCGTAACATTCCTTTGCTGACAAGCGACTGGGTACTGTTGCAAGAATGGAGTATACATTTTGCTGTAAATTTACCATACAGAAGTACTTCAAAAACTTATGTTGGGATTCAAACAGGTTTTCAATCTTAAGAATTCCAATTGCTACCCAGATTTTGTAATACACAGATTCATTTGCTATGTGGATGTTGGTCGAAACAATCCTTTTTTTCTAAAAAAAGTGAGCTTCTGTCCACAACCCGAAATATCTTTTAAAAATGTGTCTGAAACGTTTAAATATTTGATTTAATTTTTCTTTAAGTTGCACAAAACTGGCAATTTTCCTTCATGAAGCTTGAGATGATAATCAAAAGTCAATTTCCATTTGTCACTTTTCAATCCAAATCTACTGTAGGTTTGGAGACCAAACATTCTCAATCCTTCATATTTATAGTCATTTATAACCTCGGTGCGTTTGATTTTAGTACCTTTGCCATTCCACGTGATTTTACTTCCACTGTATTTAATCATCAATTTTATACTTTCTTACCGAGGCATCTGTCCTTGTTTTTAGGGTCTGGGCTAAATCCCTTCTTGCAACCACAGACCCTTCCAGGGCCGGGTTTGTTAAAACAGAGCTGTTGGCAACCGCCTTTGTTTGGCTGACAATCGTCGATATCTGAAAGGTATAAAAAGATACAGATAATTGTCTTCCGAACTGTCCGTTCACTTGTTTAAATGCAACGCTTTTGAAACAGTTACAGTTTGTAGTATGCTGTACGTCAAATATTGCCTTGGTTGTGTTTATTAAGATGTTGGGTTTGGGAATTTGGTGTGATGCTGTTCTGTTCTGCTTTCATATGTACACGTTTTTAGCATAGTTAATACAGCGAACTGGTTATAAAACGCTGCTAGTTTGTTTGTTATAAGTTTTGTTCTCTATCTCTTTTGTTCGTTGGCCTTGACGGTGCACAAAACACAAAAGGTATTGAAATCCATATGAACAACTAACCCGTAGGAATATTTTGGCTCACACACTAAAAAAACAATGTACACTGTCACGGTTCGTTCAACATAAGACAAAGCAGCTTTGTACACTCCTTTTGAAGTTAATTGAGCTTCACAACCAGTTAGTTATATCAACTATGTTTTGAGCGTAGTTGGTTACAAGGTGTTCATTTATATTGTAAACGCCTCTTTTTAGCCGAGTGCGAGTTATGGACCTTGTATTTTTTCTTCTTTTTTACGCCATAAAAATGGGAGGGAAAAAGTGAGGCTAATAAGATGTTGACTGTGTGTTTTTCTCTTAGTAAGCCTAAAGTAAAGGAAGTGAATAAGTGAATTGACTTGTTCAGGCCAGGAGTTATCCAAGGCTTGGATTTCATTTTAACTTCTCTTCTAGAAAGCTGCTTCAGTGGGATGTGTTTATCGATAATATCTGTTACTTTAGTATGGAAAAGAGGAAATAAAGCATAGAAATCCTCAGCAGAATCAAATGTTTCATACCAATCAATTGCTCCAATTTCATTTATCAGTGCCTGTTCATTCAAATGAGAATAGTCCCTCTTATATAGCTTTACATTAGATTGAAGTGCAGAACATTTATCAAATATCAAAAAATTGCCTAAATGGTCTGAAAGGTCGTACACAATATTTCCACTTATGGTGAAGTGTTCTAGTGAGTTGAAAAATATATTGTCAATTAAGGTGGCTGTGTGTTCGGTAATGCGTGTTGGCTGCAGTATGTATGGCTGAAAGAAGTTTGACCCAAGGACGCCATACAATTAAAACAAAGTAAAACCCAAACAAAGCAACGTACGGTAACTTACGGACCTGTGACTGACCAATGACATCGAGCGAATCAATAACTAACAGTTGCATTTACATTTTTGGTGGGTATTAACGAATGCCACGAGGGTGTTGCTATGTATTGCGTTGTGTTGCCGACTGCGTTGTGCTATGCTGTGCTTCACTGTGATGTGATGTGATGTGATAGCATGTGATGTGTTGTGTTGTGCTGTGCTATGCTGTGCTGTGATGTGATATGATGTGGCGGGATATGATGTGATGTGATGTGAAGTGATGTGGCGTGGTGTGTTGTGCTGTGCTCTGATATGATGTGATGTGATGGGATATGATGTGATGTGCTGTGCTGTGCTGTGCTGTATTGTGCTGTGCTGTGCTGTGATGTGATGTGATGTGGCGGGATGTGCTGTGCTGTGCTGTGCTGCGTTGTGTTGTGTTACGTTGTATTGTGTTGTGTTGTATTGCGTTGCATTGTGTTCTGTTGTGTTGTGTTCTGTTGTGCTGTGTTGTGCTGTGCTGTGCTGTGTTGTGTTGTGTTGTGTTATGTTATGTTATGTTGTGTTGTGCTGTGCTGTGTCATGTTGTGTTATGTTGTGTTGTGTTGTGTTGTGTTGTGTTGTGTTGTGTTATGTTATGTTATGTTGTGTTATATTGTGTTGTGTCATGTTGTGTTGTGTTGTGTTGTGTTGTGTTGTGCTGCGCTGTGTCATGTTGTGTTGTGTTGTGCTGTGCTGTGTCATGTTGTGTTGTGTTATGTTGTGTTGTGTTGTGTTATGTTGTGTTGTGTTGTGTCATGTTGTGCTGTGTCATGTTGTGTCATGTTGTGTTGTGTTATGTTGTGTTGTGTTATGTTGTGTCATGTTGTATTTTGTTATGTTGTGTTGTGTTGTGTTGTGTTATGTTGTGTTGTGTTATGTTGTGTTGTGTTGTGTTGTGCTGTGCTGGATGTGATGTGATGTGATGTGATATGATGTGATGTGATGTGGTGTGATGCGTTGTTTTGTGTTGTGTTGTGTTGTGTTGTGTTGCATTGTGTTGTGTTGTGTTGTGTTGTAATGTTCTGTGCTGTGCTGTGATGTGATATGATGTGATGCGTTGTTTTGTTTTTGTGTTGCATGTGTTGTTTTGTGTTGTGATGTGATGTGATGTGCTTTGCTGTGATATGATGTGATGGGATGTAATGTGATGCGTTGATTTTCTTTTCTGTGTTGTGCTGTGTTGTGTTGTGCTGTGCTAGCGCTGTGCTGTGCTGTGCTGTGCTGTGATGTGATGTGATGTGCTGTGTTGTGTTGTGTTGTGTTGTGTTGTGTTGTTTTGCTTTGTGTCGAGTCGAGCTGAATCCTGCGTGTTGTATCATGTGGTGTTTTGCATATAGTGTTGTTCATTCAAGTTCTGTACCTTCGCTACAGGTTGACCCCCTCCAGCCTCTATCGCAGCTGCACGTGTCAGGACGTACACACGAACCGTGTCTGCAGCCATTTCTGCACACAGCTGTAAATTGAAAGAAATTAAGATTTGGATTGAGCCAGTATCTTCAACGACGTGATGTGATAATTGCAACAAATAATACTCTGGCGATTGGTCGACGAAAATCGGTATGTCATATTTACATTGATGTAGTGTTGTATGTCAAGCTGACGATTCAAGCGTTAATTCTTCGTCATGACTTCTTGAGTACTTGTATGTTACTGTAGTGCAAACTGTAATATTGAGATGGAATGGGGAGGGGGGCAAGCAAAGCTGGGAATTCAAACTCAGATAAGAGTTTTAGTTCGAATATCTCCGATTCGTAGTGAAAACAAATGTAACACAGTAAAACTGACATGCTGGTTACCGAGCTTTTGTTGCGTAAAATGTAGTTGCCTGCTACTGGAAACAGTACGGTAAACGGAGAAACAGGATACTCGGAACTTTGGAGTACCATAACTGACAAATGAAAGAGATATATGTAACACAATAATAAATTTTTATCAACCGAGAGTGAGGTTTGAATATACGAAAAATATCAAACTGAGGCCTTGCTGTGTTGGCCGAGTGCGGATAGCGTTATGCATTACGAGCATCCAGACCGCTCAAGAATCAACCAGAACGTGCGGGATATTTTTGCCATATAATAATTTGTGATGATAAATGAGAGGCCTTTCGGAAAGATAATGACATTAAAAGATGGAAATCATATTTTCAACCTACGTATAGTGCAGTGTTGTCCGCTCCGTTGCCAACCCGAGCAGCACCTCAAGTGATACCCCCACACTGCGGTTGTCTCACGAACTTCGCGATATCTAGTAACAGATCTACGCAAGATAAAGTTACGTAAGTCTTTTGCAATAAAATATCTGACAATTATTATTCAACTTTAGTCTCCAGAGTACAAAAATCCATATGTGGGCCTGGAACGAGTACAAATATCCTACGGTATTTGTATTTGTACACCTAGTTGTTCGTTACGCATAGCTAGCCCCACATGCGCTTCTCTATGAGTTAAAGCGATATTCATGATAAAAAAGAAGGAAAAAGTTGAATGATAAATCTCTTAATACACAGTCTGGTCACGCCAAATTATTACACGAATCGCAATATTCGCCCATTCTACACACTTAACTGTCATATATTCGTTGGTTTCACACGACGTCAGAGCCGGCGCCATGTTGGTGTCCTTTTACAATGGAGTTAGAACTAATTTCTTTTGTTGTGGACACCAACATGGCCGCCATGCCCTTTGTCATTTGGTTCCCTTGGGATTGAGTGAAAACCACAATATATATTGATAAAACAAAGCTTAAACACCTGGCAAGAGAAAAAAAAATTAAGGTTGCTTTCGCTCGTCGCAACACCGAAATTTTAAACAACGCCAAAAATTCAGTTTTTCGAAGTTTGTTCAAAATCTGATCTTTAGAAACAACACGTTTTAACTTATTGTATGATTTCAGTTGATGATCAAGTTTCAGACACCAATAGTAAAAACATAAAATCCGACAAATGAGGATTGGCATTGTGACTCAGAATTTGAAAAAACTTAATTTTGTAAAAACAAATCTCTAACTGCCTATTAACCAAAAGATGTTCCTACAGTGTTTTCCAAGCTCCTCTGATGGGATCTTGAAAAGAGCGTGACTGCATGTCACATTTCAGAGGGATTATCAAGTAAACCATAACTACGTAAGCTAGTGTCGCCCAGTTTGATTCGACCTTTGACACTACTAGGAAAAGCAAAGCTACAAAACAGGAATTTGCAGCCAAACGAAACTGAGGAAGGTTTTACACGTTGAACTTCGGCTGCCAACTGGAAAGTTTCGTTTGTCGCGGATAAACATGGTCTTTATAAACTATTGAATTTATACCATGTTTACTATCAAACCAAGTAGTCACCATTTTTCACCCCCTCCACTCCCTCTTCTCCCTCATAACCAAGGCTTTTGTCACCTTAACCTCACGTAATTCGCCGAAGAAGTTATCTGTTGAATTGGCCGGCCAATTCGGATGCTATTAAAGTCGACGGCTAATTTCACGGCGACGTTTTTGTGTGGAATTTACTGTGAAGTTACCAAAAAATTCAGATATGTTTTACCTCTATATATACCGCATAGATTGTCATTTTGCACGGCGAAACATTGCACTGCTAGTTAAAGGCAAGTGAAAACATTCCACGAATATGCAACCAAGAACCAAAACAAAAAGGTCAAGTCCCAACAGAGGACTGGGTTACTCGCTTGTTTTTCAAATGGGTGTGCTCAGCCGCACCCTAATTGGCACAAAACAAACATTACCAGATCTGACTTCCGAAATGTGTGCCCTCAGTATTTCAGACTATCTTGATACTTACGCTATCTCGATCAGAAACCTTTAACTTGTTTATCAGTGGGCCTTTACAGCAAAATGGGACAGGAAAAAAAGTCAAGACAGTTTACATGTAGCTCGTAGATAAACCACGGATTTTTTTTACAAAGTTGAAGGAATAACTTGTCTATCTGACTGTCGACGGTCCGTAAATATTGTTGGGGTTATATTTTGAAATTCTGAGCCAAAAATCATAACGATCCCTATTTTGATTGTCTATGACACGTGAAACTAAAAACATTAATTACATCGAAAAAAACTCCTTATATAAAAAGTTATGACAACTCACGAGAACCATCATAACATACAATTCACGACAGCTCGATTTATTGCAAAGTTGCAACAAGGTCTGATTAAAAACCACGACAGGTACGTTGTTACAATTTATGACAGATACTATAATTCACGACAATCCTTGTTATAATTCATAACAGCATAGTGTACCTTGATCTACCACAGCGGGACCAACCAAGCCACCCACATTTGGTTGTGTAGTGTTCATAGCCTTTTGTCATTACCCTTTTTGTTGTAAAACCTGTCCTTGAAAGTCTGTCCTTGCACACATTTGCGCTGTTGGATAATCAAACGCAAGTAGAAAAAAATCAAACAAAACAACAACACGGAAATTCTATCATCCCTCTTCTCCCAGCTTGCGTGTTGTGCAACCTACCCATCTGGCGTCAACCCGTTAGATCGAAACACCGTGGAGCAAGCGGTTTGAAGGCTGACCAAGATTACTGATGAAACGAAGAGTAAGAAAGCAAGTCGTGACATCTTGCAAGAGTGCCACTACTTCGGAACTAAACAGTTCTGTCTGGTGACTGTTCCTTTAACTATTTTGCCATCCAGATCAAAGCTGGAACCCCGCCAATACAAATCTGAAAACGTGACACTTTTGACCCAGTTTAAACCTCCGATACAGCAAAAAGGGAAGTTTTTTGCCTAGTGAATGCTAACCAGCACGAAACGTTCCTGGACCCGGAAAGGTGGGTTACTTTAACCCTGGGTTAGGCCAAGCTTCAAAGAGCAAATTCTTGACCAATTTTTATAAAATACTGTTCAGTTTTTCCTTGGAAAACCAATTGTTAAACACAAAATGGCAGCTCAAACCAGACTACGAAGGTAGCAAACACAAACAAGGGTAAAACATTTAATCCTGGGTTAGCGCTAATCGGCTTCCCTGACTATATATATATATATACACAAAGTGAAACCTCTTCCTTCAGCAGAAAGGTATGGGAATGGTTTTGGCTGACAGTTCCGTCTAACACGAAAAATTAGGTTTAATAATGAAGCCATGTCTAAACAGAGTCATGCATTAGTAAGCACGTGATACGAAGCACGTTCGTCCATATATCAGTTTATGCAGTATTGTTGAGAAATTAATTATTTTCATAAGTACGTATTTTTAATTAAGTTTTATGTTCCCTTTAACGCAAGACTTGACTTGGCAAGATACCACATCTCCGCACTGTATGGTTTACGCGTTCTTGTGACAAAATGGCACTGGTACTTTCACTGAGTTCCAAAATACATAAATAAGATCGGGGAAAAGTAAAATAGACGTTTCTTGTACTTTGCCACACAAATACTTAAGTTTTTAACTTTTTCAATCTTAACACTCTGAGAACAAAAGTTTCTTATAAACAGAAGGAGTGTCTGCGGTTTGAGTGGGTATGAAATAAAGGAATTCGTGATGAGATTTAATTAAGTATATTGGTCCGAGATGGATCATCAGCTCAACACAGCGAAAGTGCTTGACCCAGGGGCCTTGTATTTCAACATCCGAAAGTAAAACAAATGCACATGTTTAGGCATGCATTTTCGGCTTTGAAATCAAAATATTTCGATACTCTTAGCTCTCAAACTTCTCCTAAATTGAAGCTGTAGCTGTTCCAGTTAAGAAAAAGTCAAAAACACAGTACAAGCCGGACAATCCTACATAACAACAACAAACTGTATTAGTCGAGGTCGATTAAATCTGACAATCGTAACAACAATTGAACTGTCATCAAATCAACCTTGGGCAAAAAAATGTTATGCACTCAGCAGAAATAGTAACTTGAAGGATTTTTCAAGTTCCAATTACAAAAATCAAGATGATGATAATCATGTTCTTCAAGAAACTTTAGGTCTTCGCAATTAATTTCCAGGAATTTTTGGGTTGGTTTCTCAGTATGTGGTATATTCTAACCCAGATATTTTTGCCGAAGATAGACTCATTTAAATTTAAATTTACATTTAGATTTCGCACAAACTTTGTGTTAGCTCAGTAAATACTAAATAGCTCGGTAAATATGGCTCATAATATACACATTACTCGACTTTTTATACGTTATTGCAGCCAATTATTCTTCGAAACAAGGACACGATGTTTGTGCGAAAATAAAATGTCCGTACGTCGGTACGAATAGCATTTTTAGGTTCGAGTGCGGAAGCTGGATAATTTTACTCTCTGTCCAGACTAAACAAAAACTCGCAACCGATTGCCTCGAAATCTATGGAGTTTTCCCAAAGCGCTTAGTAAGTCTGAACAATTACAGAACATTGTTATTGTATTTCATGAAGTTGAGCTTATTTGTGCGAAATTAAAATGTCCGTACGAATAGCATTTCTAGGTTCGAGTACGGTTACCGTAAGAATGGCGTACTTTCAATCAGAACAGACCTATTTTTCAAGATGAAAGAACGATAGATTTTAACAAGAGATACATATACTCACGTAGCGCCGAATTTCTGCAATCAGCAGTGGCTTGATGGGCAACTGTCACTTTCTGATCATGGTGCTTCATGCACCCCTCGATTAGGTATGACCGTGGCAGTCCAGCATCAACTTGCGTTAGCTCGTGGTACGCTTCGATGCTGACTGAAAGTGAAAACCTATCCATGATCTGCACGATTTGCCGGACTTTATCTTGCTCTTCGGGGGCCAGGGACTCGAACGAGAGCTGTTTCTTGGTGACAGGAACATCTATAGTTTTTTTTTTAAAGGAGAAAAACAAAGAAAGCATTAGTACACATAAAATCCCGGAGTAGCTATCGAATACCCCGCCCAAACAACGCAATATAGTAACTAATGCCTGCTACGCGTCAAAATAACACTAACCCTAACCCTAAAACCTAACCCTAACACTATTACTAAACCCTAACCCTAACCCTAACCCTAACCCTTACCCTAACCTAACCCTAACCCTAACCCTAAAGCCTAAACCCTAACTCTAACACGCTACGCGTAGTGCGGGGTATTCGATAGTTGAGCCAAAATCCCTATACCTGAGTAGCTTCAGTATATCTACAAAATAACAGATCTTGGCTGTTGACACACGAGAAGACCCAGCCGCCATTTTGTTTTGATTTTTTTTTATCATGACGCAACAGTCACTAGTTCTAGTCCTAAATCGAAAGTACTTTTGCAGAAATACTGGGAACCAATTCATTCCTATTCATTCCACGTGTTCAAAGGCTTCGCCCTCCCACCATTAAAGATACAATGAAAAATCATTATACTATTTTAAAAATAATTAAAGCTCACCTTCGCTGGTACTTTTATCGGATA
>JAOBYE010327317.1:0-10123 GCA_025403585.1 Parazoanthus swiftii | reverse complement strand
ATTTTTGCCCGTGACGACTTTAACTTAATTATTAAAACGTAAACGGAAATTTTTTCGCCACTATTTCAACTTAAGTGAACGCTATTTAGTTGCTCAAACCAATGCCTTTGGGCAATTAAAATCGCAATCTTATGTATTTAGGACATGAATTTCTATTTATAATTAACTATCTTTCTACCTTATCTATCCAAGGCGACAAAGTACTTTGGAAGAACATTTTAAGCACTCGTTATAACATATTTTAGTGATATTGAAACAGCTTGATTCTTGCTTACTTTCAATTATCAGAGCTAGACCAGGATCGTTCTTTAGGTCAAAAGATCATGGAAAATGCCTTACCTAAATAAGCTTTATTAAAGAAATAGGCTCACCTAGAGCAATCTCTGAAACTATCCAAGGCAAAATAAGCGTCCAGGGCTTACGCCAAACGAAGATCACGTCAATTTACCAAGCAGAAAACATGAACAATTTTTGTTTAATTTCACCAACATTTCGTCGAACGTCCTGAAGTTTTAGCTTTTCTGTTCCAACAAACCAACAAAGCCAGCTTGATCGATTCGGCTACTACTTCAAGAGAATGTTGCCACTTCGAAGTTGTCATCAACACAATTAACAATGAGTTAGCGCAAGAAAACTTTTGAAAATATCCTACCAGTAATATAGTATGTAAGAAACGGTTAACGAGCTTCAAATTTACTTTTTTCTCTAATAAAGAGGATATACCATGTTCTAACAATAGACGCGATTACTTTTATGATCTGTTTGATTGTTAAAACCAATAAATAAAGAAAACTATAATTCGTAAAACACTGAGTCGAAGTACTCTCAATATAAAGTGAGTATAAAATATCTGTAGCATTTTGCGGCTTCTGAAGTCGGCGCTGTTGTGACAAATATGAAAAGGCAACTCACTTTTTGCCCACTAATGTACTAAATAAACAGTACAGACTACAATCAACTTATAAGTGTAATTTTGTTAAAGGCGTAGTGATGCAAGCAGATGTTTAATTCAGTAATTGAACATCATTTAGGCGAGCTCGCCGGAGCAGCCAACAAGAGCCGATTCCTTGTTGTTTTAAAAAAGATTAAATCGTTTTTTTGTTTTATCAAAGGAAATTGCCAAAATCAAATAAACAAGCGAAAGAACAGATCTTTGTCTTCACGCGTTGTTTTATAGTTTTAATATTTCTCTATTACTTTAGACTCGTCTACTTGCCTATTTTCTCCTGCTGTAGATCCAACCTGACGCCCGTTGTTACTTTCAAGTTGTGGTGCAGAACTTTCCAACCACTTGATATTTATTGCGTTTACACAACTCCTACTCAGGCAGCGTCTTATGCATATTCTAACTAATTCACCCTTGTCACTAGTAGAAACTCAACGGAACATAACATTTCAGCTGTTTCCCACGACAAAACGCTGCGTGACATAGTTCATTAATCGCATCTCTTTTGTCCTCCTTTTTCAATTAAGAGCGAGAATAAAGTTGTTGCCATCAATTCATCGGAAAGGAAGTAGAATTTCAGATTAATTGCAGCATAAAAGCTTTTTCAGTTCCGGGTTTTCCGGTATCATTCGAACTTGATCAAAAGTCAACTTCTAAGAATGCTAAACCATTCTTAGGCATTTGAAAAGGCTTTGCAAACTATCATCTTTTCAAAATGATAAATTTTGTTTCGACGACAACCATAAAATTAAACGTATGATTTCACACTCTTTTAGTCGGAAACCGGAAGAAACTGACCAATTTTTTGTATGCGTAACGTCTGATTTAATCTTTTTACGATTTTGTTAAGTCTAGAATTGACTATAGTGAATGGCTCAGAATATCAAAAGCCATTTCTATCTTGCTTTTAACAGAAGCTGCGATCACCATAGCACCTCATTCTAGACACCACAGAGCGATCTACCAGAACTTATTTTTTTTAATATAAACTAAGACAAGATATGATAATTTTTTGAAAGCAAAAAAACCAAACAGAATTTGTTAATGGTTGGGCGGAGTCTGACCAAGCAACTCGAAAAAGCAAGCTGATTTCCACCATTAGCAGTTTTAAGAAACATGCTTCTCAGACGACTCTTGGAGTGTACCCTTCAAACGGAGCTAGGTATAGTGATAATAGTAGTTATAATATATATATAAAAATGAAATAATATAATTATGATGCTGTGTCGTGGTTTCAAAACTATTGGGCCAAGCTTCATCATTAGACCAATGTACCACAATAAATTTTGAATCGAAACTGCACCAAGACCGCTTTTGGCGTGAGTAGAAAGTAAAAACGCAGTTAGTAACAAGTAAAGAAGATTGAGAATTTACGTATGAATTTATTTAGCTTCATATCCATGTTCTTTTATTTTTGTGAACAATGAAAATAAACATTTAGCTAACACCTTTCAAATAGCTGATTCGAACAACGATAATTCTTTTTGAGACTCACTTAATAAGATATAACCTCTAATTTGTCGGATGATTTTCCTTTATGTAGCTTTCAATAATTAAAAACACAAATAAGTTCAAATAAATATTGAACGGAACTAGTCGTTGCGTACTCCGTTAAACATTAACATATTGGTAGGCTTGCTTCAATGTTCTTAAATAGACACGTGTATTAGAGGGATAAGCACTCAACATTCAGTATAAATTAGATATAAGTATTGAACATTTGACTTCAAACGGCGTGTTTAAGACGCCAGAGAAAGGAAATGCTCACGGAAATTATTCTAATAATGTCAAGAATTGGTCTACAGCTGTTCCAATCGATTAGTATCTAAATATATGGAAATTAAACGTACACATTCACCCGTAAAGGTGAAGTCCCCGGCGGTCGTTTCCGCTTTTAGTGGCCGGAACATTTTCCAGTTTGTTGAGATGTCGTGATCTGCATTCTTTTTAGATGTAAGAACACCTAAGAACTCTGAAGCTGAACGTTCTTAAATGTTTTCAGGATCTCTGACTCAAATGTTCTTAGACGTTTTTTTGATATATTTTGTAATTGTGTCTGTTCAACATTCAAATACATTTGTAGCATTTCGCTCAGTTCATATACATGTGCCCAAATAAATGTGAACTATCGCCTGCTTACCAAAATTTTACTGCACACTCTCATGATATTTAGTACAATCTTTTGTTTTGTTTTGTTTGTTTTAAAGAACCAATAAAGTTGATTGTTCTTGTTTTTGGCAATTTGACCCTCAAATCGCTCTTCTGTGGTTTAAATCGAATAAAAACTAAGCTTAAGGTATTGCAGTACATGTATTGGAAAACGAATTGCTTGGCGGGTGAATTTTTGATCAATTCATCCCCGCAGATTTATCATGATCGAGATCGAGGCTCAGTAAAGTTTTAAAAAAAATATGTTATCAAGCCCGATTCTCAGCTTGTTCTTAAATTGTTCTTAAATCTTGATTCTTTTAAAATTGTTTATGTAAAAAAGGCGGGTAGCAGTTCTGTCTTCCATTTAAAAAAATAATAAAAAAAACCGTTCCTTTCTTTTTTTCAGTCTAAGGTGTTTTATTAGACAAGTTCTTTAATTTCGGCTTTTTTGAGTCTAAACGAATGTTCAGTATAGAAAACGCTCTCTTAACAAAGATGAGTGTGTAGAGAATGTAGAGTAAAGAACTGCCATTAAGCCAGGGTAGTCTTCAGTAACTAACTATTATGACAAATTCAGTCTGAATTTTATCTGATAAATTCTTACTATCCACTTAGTTATTTCACAGACGGCTTACGTATCAAAACGGAAAATCCGTTAAGAAATTTTGTAAAAGCTTCTATAGCATCAGACAAATTTGGTGAAACTAACCGTCCTTCTGTCTGTGTTATGTTCGAATGGATGGTAAACAAGTAAATGTCATTAAACATCATGATCGCACAAAAAGCAGTTTTTGTGTCAATCAACTTTTGCAAAACAAAACAAAACTTTTGCGGCCTCTTTGAACTTAGCTTTCGTGTTAAACTCTATAAAATAATAAAACACTCAAGTAGGATTCAAAGGAAAGCCTTTATGTTATTAATACGTTGCAAATCGATCCCGCATTTTAGCATTCTTTCTAAAAACACACACAGTTCAAACTTATTCTTAAACACTGGAGCTCGTCCAAAAACACCTTTCTGAACGTTTAGGCAGGTTAGTAACAGCGGTGTACAAAGGGTGAAAAGGGGTGAACACAGTGAATGACAAACAAACGTAAATATACCGATAACAAGGACAACGACAATGAACTTGATAATGAGTGAATTTGATAATGACAGTAAGTTTGATAATGACAGTGACAATAACAATGACCAATGACAATAAAACTGACACTGGTTTTGGCCATGACAAAGAATAAAACAATAACAATAACAACTTTATTGAGAACAAGAATGAAAACGTCAACAACAACAACAACAACAACAACAACAACAACAACATCAACAATAATAATAATAATAATAATATTAATAATAATAATAATAACAATAATAATAATAATAACAATAATAAAATAATAACAATAATAATAATATTACTTCTAATAATAATAATAATAACAAACCAGTGTAGCGCTTCACTTATTAAAACTTTTAAATAACATCTAGGAAAGATGCTGAGTCAGACTGTCAGGAAGACAAAAACGCAAGTCATCATATCAATATTAAACTTTCAAAGAACGCTTTTGATGCCAATACCTAAATCCTGTAAAAAGAACGACCTTATAACTGAATCTTGTATTTTAGGTTTTGAAATTTTGATGATGTCACATGAGAACGATCTTCAAAAGTCTAAAAGCTTTTCCAATATCAGTTGTAGCACTATGTTATTCGTTTTCAAGCACAATGAGAGTTCAACCACTGTTAGTAGTAGAAAGCTTACACACACGCACGCAAAATAAAATAACACATACAATTTATTAATAAGAATTACATGTGTGCACGTAAATGCGGGGTATTTCAATCAAGGAAACTTGATAAGGTTGGCTGCGATAAAGCTGTCGTTCGATATCAGGCGACATAGTTCTTGCGGCATAGTCCATTGGTTCATAGCGTGGGTTCGAGATTCTGCTGATGATTTGAGTGGACTCAGTAAATTATATTTTGAAAAATATAATGGGTCCACGCTACGAACTAATTGGTTACGTCGTAGAACCAAGATCAAAAAATGAATCAGCCTAGGTGAGTCTAGCGTCCTTCCTTGGTTGAATCATTCAATTAAAAGACGTTCATTTCTCAATAAAATGAGCTAGTATCGATTGAACTATATATAAAGGCATATGTTTGTACAGCGAAGTTAAAAATGCGTTAAAATTGAAATATATTGACGAAAAGTCAAAGATATATATCTATCCCTCTTATCTACATAAACGATTATTTTCAAGATTCCGCTTCATCCCCGTAATTACTCGGTGGACCAAAGGTGAACTGGCGCGTATGTTCTTGTTCACTATTTCTCGAATTAAAGTCGCGATACCCGGGTGTTAACACAACAGTTGCATTTCGAGATTTAAGGATCGGAGTAGCTATAAAACTTGATCAACTAATTTAAGTAATAATGATAATGATAATAATAAAGAGAATAATAATAATAATAATAATAATAATAATAATAATAATTAGTAAAACTTCAAAAGCTTATTTACAGCTGTTGTAATTATTTTACAGAGTTAAACATCATCGGGTTTAAAGTTATTAGTAATATAATAATATGTTACAATAATAATAATAATAATAATAATAATAATAATAATAATTCTTGTTATTATTATTATCATTATTCAAGATTATTGTTATTATTATATCTAATATTATAAAGTCACATAGCATTTAAATTGTTAAAACATTCAAAAGCACCTTTACAAAAAGAGAATTTAAATAAACCGGCTGAAGTAAAAATATACTACAATGAAATAAATAAATAGATACATAATATACAACACTGACATAAAATTTCGATAAAAAAGTGTCTGTTGAAAGCTAGCTCTGCACTAAACGAAGAAAAAAATAATTAACACTGGAAAGCTTTTTTAAATGGAGAGATTTCAGATGTTACTTAAGACAGTTAACTAATGACCCCAATTTGAAATCCAAAGGAAGTCGATCGCGATTCAAGGATTTTATTTGGTTGCAGATCAAATAATAGTTGTTGCTTGGCAGATGTCAGTTCAAATTGAGACTCCGGTTCTCTTTTGAGTAACTACCCGGGATATATGAACTGAAGGCCAATGAAAGGTTTGTATGAAGGCACTCAGCGAAGAGTTGGCGTTTACTTTTCAACCGGCGTCACTTAATTAGCCTAAAACCTTAACGCAAGCTGACAAACAGGGATGTTTTTCCACCTATTTTTTTTTTAATAACAGCTAACCCACAAAACCCTTAAAACATCAAAACCACCAAACCTCATTAACTAAAGGCTTAAATCATCACGGTCCCACTCCCTAAATGAATGTAGGAACTATTAAAGCACTTTATTGAATACCATCCCAACACGTTCAACAAAATGACGAGTCTCCCACTGATACAAAAGGAAGGTTGGCGTTATATTCATTGAAATAACGTTGCGTCAAACTCAGGCGCCGTCAGCGTCATCCACTGCTTGTGTTGATGCAGGTGATAAAATCGAGTACCTGTATTGTTAGTTCAGTTTCGAAACGTTTTTCAAACTATTCACAACCGCTCTAATTATAGATTGTCTATCTTGAGTATTCAGCAGGCGTCTTGATACAATCTAAAAGCTTTCAAAAGACAAACGTCTAACCTGTGGTTAAAATGAATACAAGACGTAATACTTAAAACAAAACTTTGTCGATGAGTGACGTCTTAAATAAAGTAATGCTTGCTCTGCTAGACATTGTCGAGAATGTTGAATGTGTCTTATAAGTGTATTTGCGGCTTAACAAGTATATTTATATTTGTAAAATGAAAGTCTTCATCATTTAGTATACTAAAGGATGAAGGCTTTCTTTTGACAAATCTATAAGTATCTCTTGTTCATTTGTTCTATACACGATATAAACGACGGTGAATACACACAAAAAATTCGTCGGTTCAGTTTTGGTGAAGGTTTTCCCAAAACCAGTCACTTCAGTTTAAATGTTTAGAACATTTTACAGCCGTTTGTCTTGTTAAGGACTCTGCAGCACTAGGCGAGCAAACCAAACACTTCGAACTATTCTAAAGATATAAGTCTAAATCTCTTAGTTCAATGGAGAGAGCCGGAGTATACTATACACTCCCCGTTCTTACGTTTCTACTTTTTCGGCTCGGTAAATTATTTGATAGTTATGTCATATAGTTATAGACATGTCGGAATAATGACTGCGCATGCGTGCGAGGTAGTAAGAGAAAAAAGACTGACCAAATTTCCGAAATGACGTGTATGAAGTGTGTAACTTTTTTCGACCAAGAAATTATGCTACCGACCTTTCACAGTGGACGATGAAAAGCAAGATAAGCAAACTTGGCCTGATAAATCCCTCAAAATTAGTTTATTTTTTATTGCTTTTTGCAAATTTTGTTAGCTTAGTTGACTTTTTTCCGACATGTCACATTTATACGTTTATCACAGGTGCACGCATTAATGACTTCCGATTAACATAAAATGGTTCCATATAATACAAAGGTCATCCTTGCTTTTGGAATATCAAAAGTAACTTCATCATTTGCTAGTAGTAGTAATGGTGATTTTAAAGAAGATACACCATCCATGCACCAAAAATCTGGGAAAATGTCTGTAAAGCTGGAAATCCGCGGAGTTCAAGCTTTTCTAAAAAAAAGTTTCAGGCTTTTCGTTAAAACCCTGTAAGACCCCTGCTCTCGTGCAAAACCTTCAGTCAAAACTCCAGGTTTTTCTGGAAAGCTTGGAATGTTGATGTAAACTTCTAAATTGTCTTGAAAGATTAGAAAGCAAATCTTCAGATACTAAAAAAAAGTGTATGAAGTAAAAGATCGCAACACTGCTCCGGACATCGCAGGTTCGAATCGATTTTTTCTCTTTCTCCGACTGAGCTTATTTCTTTTCTAGGGCTATCGCTCAGAAGAAACTACTTGGAATATTTGCACAGTCCTTCAAAATACCACACTTGAACAGTGTAACTGTATAAAGTAAGAGCTGTAACTGAGCCAGTTGATCTTGCTTACTCAAAAGTTCCGGCTTACTTTTTGATCTTGAACAGCAGATCATAATAAACGGTAATGTGAACGAATCACTTCACTTTTAAGTGACAACTCTCGCAGACTGAACATCTTGACAAGTGCCACTTGTTTTGCCGCAGGGATAATCAGTCATATGATCTTACGGGAACTTGACATCTCTTGAGGAGCATAATTATTTTTGTTTGAAAAAGTTTGGAATTAGTTCTTTGTGTTTGAGACCTACCTGGAATTAATTTAATTATTTCATTTTTCGTAAGTTAATTTTGCTGTTGGCTTCAGTTTTTCTTTAAAGACCTAATCTCCTGAAGTTGCCTTACGTTGCTTTAGATCACGAGATTTCTTGAAAGACCAGAAATGCTTTAATGAATATGTAAAATGAAACTGCCTTATTTTTGTCATACCAAATTCTTGACTATGTGCAGCAATGAAATAGTTCGACAAATGTATGAAAAACTAAGTAATCTGTGCGTGCATAGAGCAAAAAAAAAAAGCTAGCAACAGGAAGTGAAATGTAACTGATATATAATATAATTCAATATAATATGTGTGAGCACTTAGTGAACTCAAACGAAGCTTCGCAAATATAGTTTTCCGTTTGTACGCCCATAATACTGTATGAACAGTTATTTAATAAAGTATTTCCATCATGTTCCGATTCCGTTTTTAAAACGTAACAATATACTTCGTCATTTTCAATTTTTAGAACGTTAAGAGCTTCTAACTTGGGCAATACACCTTGGTTTAGCCCAGAGCGGACGAATAAAGGTCAATATTTTATGTTTTGAAATTAAGCTTCAGACAGTTCAAAAAGATTCTAGGCGAATCGAAGCATGAGCGTGGTTCATTCCACAAGAAAAAGTTCTCAAAAGATTGGCGTCCAGTCATTTTGCATTGCGTGAAAAACTAAATTTAAAATTGCTGTCTTCATTTGTAGTTTTTACTTTTTTCCTTCAAAGGAAAACAATTTAACACATGCCGGTTATGCATTGTAACAAGAGGGAATGATTTATTGTTTAGCTAGATAACCAAATTGCATATATTTTCAAATGCGATCTAAAGATTTGTTTTATATAATGTCAGAGATTTAAAGTTTCATAATTATTCCTTAAATCTATCATTTTCTATAGTTGAAAAAAATGGTTTCTTTTAGGCCCATTGACTTAGGCTTTTTGAGCTAGTTCACAAAAAATATTCTAAAGGAATAAAAGACAAGCAATAAGGTATGTTCAATATCTAACTGATATTTTGTAGAGTGATTTGCATTTTCTTACATGGAGCTAAAGAGCTTTTTGGCGGAATCTAGGTGACAAATGTATTATTTTGATGGAGCCGATACTAAAAATACTAAAAAACATAAGTAGGATTGACAGATGTTTCAGTAAAAAATCGCACCCCTTTTCTACGGGCATGGTTTTTTTCTGAAAACGACGGCCAACTGCACTTTTTCAAATTACATACAGTTAAATACACGATGGTCACGTGAAGCTAAATCATATACTGAGAAATATAAGAAAATACAGAAAATGGACTAAAAATCCTAAAACGTCTGATGTAGGTCGGTTCAACCGGTGGCAGACACAGTTTTGATGAATTTATGACACTAAGTAAGCGCAGCACTTTGAGATAATGCATACCTGGTTGCTTGAGCAAATATGAGACTAAGTGACTCCTTTCTTAAAACGTAACTTAAATAAAATGACAAGTTGAGCTAGTAAGCCTGCCGACATGAAACTTTTGATGTATGTGCTACTTGGTTAAGGCCAATGTAGCACACACCTGTTTTTCAGTCAGTTTTGCTGTGTTTGTACCAGATTGTTAAATATTGTAACAGTTCAAAGGACGAGATCGCAAGTTGACTGATTTATTTGTACTTTTAGACAGTTTCTAGTTGTGATAGTCTATGCTTGAATTTTGAAACCGTTACGTTACTTTAGCCGCTACATTAACCCTTAAACGTTTACGGGGGGGGGGGGGGGGGGGGGTTGGGCC
>JAOBYE010327206.1:0-15256 GCA_025403585.1 Parazoanthus swiftii | reverse complement strand
AGTGGGGGGGGGGGGGGGCAACCAGCCCAGATAGGGTTAACAAGACTACAAAGTTTTGTGAGGTATAATAAACCAATTTTACTTTGCAAGAAGGCCGAACATTGAAACTAAAACTATGGTAAAATAAAAAAAAATAAAATTACTGGTCAGCAACCATAGGTTGTCCTGGATATAGTCTTTCTTGTTAAGAAATGGTCCTAGTAAAAACTAGTAAGCAGGCCAACAGCAAATAATAAAGAAAGGTGCTAATTGCAGCATTAAATAAACTGTCCATCACATTGACTAAAACATCGAAACCTACTGTAACTCACAAGCTAGCACATTATTTAACTCTAGTTTAGTAGTTCATTTTTTCTAGTTAAAACTCTTCAGAGACTTGATCTAACAAAAATTCCACGTGGAGAACAGAGAAAACTTAAAATAAACCTTTCCTGGCTATTGTTTTGCAGTCTCATGATTGGATGAAATCTTGTAGCAAGAAAGAAACATCACTCTGAAATAAAGTTTTACTTTATTTTACTTCAAAAACATGTTGTGTATCAAGACTTTAACATTCACCATATGAAAATCTAAACATTCTGATATGGAGATTTAAGCCAAATGTCGCAGAACAACAGAAGGTTGCCATAAGTTTTTAAATGAATTGTAAACTTAAATTGTAAAAAAAAATCCAGTTAACATGATGAGTTTTGAGCCATATTGAAATTATCAAAATAGACTTTTCTGAAATCATTAACAATTTATAAAACATATTTTTTTAAATACAAATGAATATTTATTAAACTAAACAGCTTTATTATTAATATTACATATGACAGGTGGCTGCAGCAATAAATATTTTAAAATTTATTTTGAGTAAAACAGACTGTAAATTAAACCTCCTGCTGGTCAAGTCTTAATAATTTTATATATTTTTATATTTTGTTTTAAAATGATATACTGAGCCACTATGACTAATTCCTTTTGGATCTGCAAAAATCCACACTAAAATTTTGGGTTTTTTTGTATTGCTAAGCTCACAAAAAAGCCTTTTGCCATTTAAAGCATGTACCAAATAATTAAAATGCTGAGCTTTAATGCTAACTTTTTTCAAATTCCTGTGATTAAAGCCTAGTAGAAAACTCTAATTTTTTCAAAATCCTCACATAATCTGCAGACTCCAACCAGACTTTGCTCCAACCCTTGAGAAAAGCTAAGCTAGAATAAATCAACAATGAAACTAAGATACTACAATCCTATTTTGCTATATTTTAAACATCATCACATTTAAATCTTATGAGAATTCTCATTATTTAAATATCATAAAATATATTTTTATAAAATACCACTATGTAAACATTTCTAATCTTTGTGACAAACAACACCAATGTGTTGGTGGGTAGTGGAAAACAATTGCAATGTCTCCCAATTTTACAGTAATTTTTTTCGAGCAAGTTACTGATGAAATGTCAGAATAGAATTTAACGTTTGAGACTGGTCAACCAAACCTTCAAGCTGTTAAGGTAACTATCAATCATTCATAATGAAACTCTACCACTGAACTGCAACAAAACAATATCAGTTCAAAATATTTTTTTTTGTTTGCAGTCTCAAAGCCATAAGCTGCTTTAAACTAATGCTAGCTATCAGAAAATAACTGTCATTTATTAATAAAAATTTCCTTGTTAATGATCGCCAATTTTTCCTTGATTCATTATATCGATCTTGCAGAGCAAAGTTAATTTATATCATTACTATACTTGTGCATGATTCAAAAAAATATTTTTTTTCTAAAGGAGAGCTTAATTAAAAACACACAACAGTTAACAAAAAATGACTTGTAAACAACAACAATTAGTTTTTAAAAACAGAAAGGCATGTTTGTGCTTTGATAAAGTTAATGTATGAAATTTTTATTCGATGTCAAGACATCACCAATTATTTACCTTGTAGTTCCTACAGATTGAAATGAATGAATTTGCTGTATTACTAGTCCCAAAAGCTTCAATTCTTCAAAATTGCATTTTTCTCAAAATATCATGACATACCATTTCATTTACAGGACTGAAAAAAGAATCTGTAAATAAGACTAAAAGGGTACCTCATTGGCTCATATATAATTAATTAGTGGATTTAAAAAACTCAAAGTTTTAAAATGATTACCTTTAAGTAATGTTTTAGGTTGTCCTGAGTTTATTTATTCGATGTCAGAACTAATAAATTGCACTGTCATAAGTTCCACAGTCATGACAAGTTTTTTTTAAAAGCAGTGACAGGAAAGTGCCTGTGCAGGTTGATTTCAGCGATACATTAATAAATTTCAAAACTGCACACCGTGGATATTATTGTACACGAAAAGGCCACATAAACAAACAAGTATCGAATCCAATAAATTCACACAAATGTCATTCTTGTCTTCATTTGTATAACCGGGAAGCTATCAAAATTTGTCTCAAATGCGACAACCAACAGTGATCTGATAATTTGATCCTTGTTTGGTTTTAATATTACTTGGCCGCCACAAGCTTAAATGTTTACTAATCTGTCAATTTTTTCACAAAAGCTACTGTTACAGCGAGGATAAAATATTCAAAAACTTAGCGTCCTTTAAAGGGAATACTAAAATAGGTAAAGCTGTTGCCACTGCAAACAGTCTGTAAAATAAAATTCGCGTAAAATTTCTCGTTTATTCCCCACGTTGATCTGTCACTTAACGCAACTTTCATGAATAAATTGCGCCCAAGGTAATTTACAACGTTCTCCTTCGCAAAATAAAACAGAAAAAAACAAACAAAAACCACCATTTTGGGGAAAACATTTTTATCAAGTATTCTTGCACGTTACAGCGAATACAATTTTTTTTTTTCTCCTACGCTTGTCCAGATTTCGTGAGTAAAAGCTACAGACCGCTTACGGTGAGAGTGTGACAAAAACCGAACCGCGCGCTTTTGTTGAATGCAATCAAAAATTTCGACTGTCCAAAAGCAACTTACCCTTTCACTAACCGCCATGTATTTCGAGCCAATTTCATCTCTTTCTGCTCTTGTAGCTGCTAACAAATCTTCGAGCCGGCTAACTTCTGAATTCAACATTCGATTCTCATCTCCAAGCGGTGAAGTGGACGCCATTTTGGGGTCTCCGGGTGAAATTGATTTGGTAACTATGTCGCGAATCTTTCCAGGAACCGTCCCTGGGCTTCTCCCAGACTGTCGATCACCGTTCAGATGTTGGTCTTCTAGTCTCTGCAAAGGAAAAAGCGTTAAAACACAATTAACACCCGTCAAAAGAGCTTTATTATCAGCTCTAATAATGACAATCTTGGCCTGAGGATCGGAAGCAAGTGAGAAAGTTTACACGAGGTTACGGAGCAGATGAAGCATTCGAACCTTTATCACCGAGCTTAATCCCGGTTCAGCTACATTTCCTGAATACAGGGGACTTCTTTGTTCGAGATAACTCATTTCTGCATCCGGTTATAAACTGCCAGGAACCCAGAGTTTTTACTACAACAAATCCCGGCTGCAATTTACCCCCGTCCTTCCTTCGAACTCTGAATCACTCAGTTGGAAGTCTTCACCAAACTCTGACCCAGATCTTTCCCAGCTCAAAGCGCGCGAGACACCTCAAAATGTGAAAAACTTGAAGTCTTTGTATGGATGCTGTTTTGATCTTCGGAAACCGACCGCTTTCTATAATTCATCAATCACCTCAGGACGATTGGATAGCTTAAACGTAAACTATCTGGGCTCCGATTGTCATGAAACGCAAAATTCTGATTCAGTTCCCAAGCTCCTTCCTGATTCAAAACCGACGCGACGCTAATTCCTTTGAACGTTGCCTTGGCAACGAGACGCTAAAGTGAGGCAGTAATTATGTCAACAAGTTGCAGTTTTTTTTGGTTGAATAGAAATTTGCCAAAAGGGTAAACATTGCAGAAATAGTGTCTTTGTTCTCATATAATCTGTTTTGCAGTTCTGTCAGAATTGACAAAAATCGTACACAAATTAGAACAAAGACTTGTGGATCAATTTGTTGGTCCTATTTTAAGGTAGGAGGCGATTTTTACTTTGAGTTTGCAGCTAAACAGTTTTCAGGGATGTATAAACTCATTTCAGTCATTTTATGTTCTTTCTCAAAATGTAAATATCTCCTGCTTGCCAACAGAAACTTTGTCAAATAGGCACATTCCTGAGTCTCTACAACGACAGAACTACAGCAGTTGTTTGCAAACTAAAACGCATCATTATCCTGAAAAAAAAGTTTTATATCTTCTGCAAGAAGTGACTCGCAAGTCCACAACCATGTAGCTACAAATATTATGAAGCAAACGAGGAATTTGTTCTAAATCCCGAAAACAGTATTCAGTGTGATGTCTGATGATAGATCAAATGACGCTAAAAGGGGTGTTTCAATAAACCATTCATTAAACTTTTCTGTTTTGATTATCTTCGAGTAAAAGCTACACGGGAACCTTTTAAAACAACTTTTTCAGGCCTTATTCTCAACTGCTTAAGTTGAGTACTTTACTGCGATGATCTTTCATTTGCTTAAAATGTATATCCGCAGTACAAATATATGAGTTTCATATATTCATTTCATAAAACAACTGTGTTTGCAATTCTAGTATGACCCCCTGCGTTTCGAAAGAATATTCTTAGATCTTTTAAATCTTATTTAAAAGAGCTCTGATGGTAGCCCAGTTTTAAAAGCTGATGACATGAAATGGAAAATTCGACAAAATATAGACCTGTTCAAATTTAAAGAACTCTTCCCTATTTTTCTTCTGATTTGTTAATTTGCGACTCACAAGACGCATTCTTTCTATTTTTTTTATTTTTAGAGGAACTGACAACAAAAGCCTTTTCTGTTGCAAACTTTGATTATCCTAGGACAAAATGAGTCCTTGGTTAAATTATACCGGTAAAAGGCAACTGTTCTATTGGACAAATTGTGAGTGGAGTCCGAAATTCAAATCAGAGGGCGTCGTTTTTCGTCATTCGTTCGTTTTTGTGATGGACGTGAAGTGACGTCCAAATTATTAGCCAAACATTTGGAGTCTTATGCAAATTATTCTAAGGGAATTACTGTAACCGTTGTTTCAAAACCGAAACTCACACTCCCTACCGAAAACAAATTCAACTGGAAAAGACTCCATTTTCGGCAAAGAAAAGCTGTAGCTCTTGCAAAATCATACACAAATTAACAAGACAAAAATATCTGAAACTACGAGACGTATTCAAACTTTTTCATAATTTGCACATCAGAGAATACTTTTAGTTCTGTTTTTGGTCACAAATGTCAGTAGAAATACAAGGCTATAATTCTGAGGAGAGTAAGATGATAATGATTCAAATACTCAGCTAAAACTCAAAGGCTCTCAAGAATATGGAATGTAAAAACCATAGCGGCATTTCAGTGATGGAACCGGCTAAAAAAATCTCTGCATGTCTAGAAGTATAGCAGACATGTATATGTTCAAGCAACTTGAATACGGAATGGCTAAAAAAATTACAGCAAGGTTTTGTTGCCGCATTGAACTATTACAAGCTTACTGTTAACTACGATTCATATTTGAAGAAGTTTAAAACAATTTTGCAAAAGTTTCTGTGTGAGGAAGTTAATTCCCTGGTACTGGTAAATATGACTCGTTCAATTGGCTGAAGCGACCGTTGAAAGCCGGGGGCCAATAAATTCTGAATCACTAGATATTGAACATAGAAAAGACTCATGTACAAAATCAGAGAGGCTTTCTCGTCGAACTTACCGGCAGTAACTATTGGAGAATCAGTTTCTTTCTGAAGCTTTTGTGGAAACTATAGAGTTCCGAACATAAATCCACCGTGGATTCGCACCCAAACGAAGAGTCGATAAAGAACGATTCGAGAAGCACACACGGATCTCACGATGTAAACTATCTCTATAGTTACAGCGTCTTCTTCCAGGTTTGATTAATGAATCTGTCATTCATTCTCAACCGTGTACAAACAGCAAAGGATTTCAGTGTTTGTTCAAGGTATGTGACTGATCAGCTGATCAGAACATGAGCTGGCGTCGCGTCTTCTCGTTCAGATATCATTGCATGACTAAACTCTAGGCCGTGGATCGAGGAAAACAGACTACACTCAACAGAAGCTTAAAGTTTAGACTGCAGAGTTTTGCAGCGTTGTACTGATCATACAGCATTTATAACATCAGAACGCAACACCGAAACTGTAAAGGGAAGGTTTCAAGCAAACTACAGTAAACTTAGAAAAGTCAGATAAAGTGTTTGCACGAGGTTTAGACCGTAGTTTACAATTCTTACACCTAAGTATTAACATAAAACATGAACGGCAAAAAAGAACAACAAAACTGCGAAAATCGGTAACTGAAAAGTTTTGCGAGGTTTCAAAGTGTTATTGTTAAAGCTTACTTAAAACGTTAATTTCTTTTTTAAACGTATAAACACGCTTGACTTTCTAAAAAAAAGGAAGATTTCTAGTACTGCAAGACTAATGTCAGCTGGTCGGATATAAGATCCCAAGTGAAACTGGTTGGTGGTGAGTCATATCGAACTAGATGTTAAAGCCAAAATTTTAGATAACAAATTTGAAGCATAATCTGCTGTCTCAGTATGGAGATTCTATTTGCTACAGCTATATGAAACACGGCCAAAGCATTCTTAAATTGTGCTAAACAGTTTTGATTGACTTTCACAAGCAATCAAAGTTTATCCTAAGCGAGCCTCTTGAGCTTCTGATCATTTTCAGACGTTTAGAATGGTTTAACTAAATTTCAAAAATGAATTAAGAAGTTATCGATACACACACATACCAAGGTAAGCGAAGAAACCAAGAAGTCCACCCGAAAAGCCTTGCTGCGTGCAAACTATTGCACAAGAACTCTTTCTGCGACTCCAAACAATATTTCACTGCACAAAAGTACAAATAAATCCCTTGGGAGACAGTGCAAGCATTTGACCAAATCTTGTACTTTTGAAATCGTTTTCCCTTCAGAAGCGAGCAATGCTATCACAAGAGAATTTTACGGGAACTCTGAGGAGACTGCAGCTGTTTTTTCTAATTTTATACTTGTTGGACAAAAAAAACAATGCGAGTTTCTAATACGTTAGAGTTTCGCTGTTTAGAAACTCTAATTGTCTCCGTGTGTCGCGCAGCGATGCAAATCAGCTTTTGTTCCAAATCCAGAGAGTCAATATTGAAATTGCTTCGCGTCTGAGCCATGCTCTTCCGCCCCACGCTATACTCTATGCTGAGTCCATCTAATCCATCGAAAGTACTCGGCAAATGACTAGTTTGACATTTCCCGCAATATGTTCGTTCATCCACCTAATTTGCTGGGTATGATTACAATAATAAGCCCATAAGACTTCTGCCATATTTAACAGCTGGACAGACACGAGTTTTCGATGTTGGAAATACTGAGGGCAGAATCGTAACACTCAATTAACTTTCGATCGACCCAGTTTGACCCACCCTGTCACTTACACTGCGCGGTCATTACCTCAAAACAGAATAAAACTTGTATAAAAATAAAAAAATATTTTTTATAAAAGCTTAATAACGATTTAGTACTTTTTATATACAATTTTTACGTAAGCAAATTAAGTTAAAAGAAAACTTAAGATTTGAAGATTTAAACCATGATGGACCAAGACAGCAAACGGAACGAAAGCTTTTGAATCCCCATAGCAAACCTAGCAACAAATACTAATGCATGGGCTCGGACAATTTTATATTGTGGGGGGAAGGGGGGGGGGAAGGGGGGTAGAGGGAGGAAAACAACTTTACGTGCACATATGTTTGGACGGTTAATCTTCTGACAGTTGAAAACGTTTTTTTTACCTCCCTCAATTTCAACGCCGCGAACGTTAAAAATGTATGACAAACAACTTTCCGTCTTAATACTAGTAGGTTAATTAAAGTTTAACTTTACAAATTCTAATACCAGTCCCAGTCCCTCCTCCAATGCACGATATTCAAATATTTTGCCCCCTACAAGTAACAAATATCTTCAATAATACAGTCGTTTCGTTCTCAGTGGAGAAGTATTCTACTAAGTTCAATTAAAAAAACTAACGTGTGGTTGAAATCAATTTTACACAAGACGGATAAGACCAGAAGGGAAATCAACAAATATGACACAAGTATGGGACAACACTTATCAATATCAAAGTTGTTTTACTAATAATGATATGACCCAAGTTTTGGTTGAAATTCGTACGTTAGAACACGCCCAGGGTGTGTGTTTTGCACATTCTGCTAAATTGATTTCACACCATTTGTGTTTTGAAGGCGGACCATTCAAGGAAAAGATATGGATTCATAAAAAATTAATGGCTGTGAGCATAAAAGAAACACTCATATGTTAAAATAACAGTTTGTTTAGTCAAAAAATTAGTACAGTTTCAAGCGAAAAGAGACTTCCGTATATTTTAAATAACAAACCTACAGCCTCATTGTTTTAGTCTTTCAATGCGTCAACATTTTCCGTCAGTGAGAGAAGAGTTCACTCCATTCTCAAACGAAATAATAATTCCATGGAGTGAAAACTAACAAATTCCAGTGATTACGTACAATAAGTTTATCAACAAAAAATCAGCATCAATTAAAAGTTTTTCCTATATGTGAAAATGCTCTGCGCCCAACTTGTTGTGTCACGTGACTTCAGGAAGGGCCGTTTGATACTGAGTATGATAAATATAAATGAAATGAAATATAGTGTATCTGCAAGCATGTTATTTGGGCGAGTCATGAGTTTGTGGATCCCGCACCGGTTTAGAGCTGCTTTGTCCAAAATTAATACAAGAAGACAAAAAAATGATTGCAGCGTTCGAATTTGTTTTGACGATTGTGCATACAAACCAAAATAAAGCGATGTGCTTTAATTACTTTGAAGTTTTCGTCTTGAACATTTGACTGAAATACTGCATGATTGAATTTATGCATGATAAATCGCCGAGGTCGAGATCAATCGAAATACTGTCGCGACTCGTTTTGCGTCAACAAAATCGTGCAGCACCTGGCAACAAGTTCAAGGGTCCAACTCGCTAAACAAACTGATTAATTGATTCGCAATTTTTGCACGCCTTAGTGTTTTTTTTTCAATTCACCATAACACCATAACAATTCGTCAAAAGTCAAACATGTTAAGAAGTCTTATCTCAAAATTGTAAGTAGAATGAAATATTGTTCTAAGGCTATTCCAACCATGTTGTAAACGATTGGTCAGTTTAAAATCCAAAACACAGGGTCCCGTTAATTAAAATGATGTTTGCGCAAAAGGCTACTTGTTTGAACATTCGCTATTGAATACATTGTGAGACAGAAAAGCGATGGGGTCGAAAGAAAAATTTCGTAGCTCAAATAACTATTTAATACTTCAAACAAAACGCAACGAAGAGAGCAGTAAATGATAGATTCTAACTTAACGAGTTAACTTACCTTAATATTCCGTCCCATGGAGTGATAGCCAATATCGGTTTCCTTATCATCGTCAGACAGCTCTATGCCGTTTGCACCATTCATCTCGAGGTTTGCATGTCTATCATCCATATTTTGCCCTAACGCGTTTTTCTTCGTTATCTTCAAAGCTTTGTCTGCAAGGCAGCCGCTGTAACAGCCATCAAGTTGAACGAAAAGCTGCAAAGATGCTCTGTGTCCACAGACGGGGACGCTGAACCGGGCAATACTATTGGATAGCACACGCTTCGCATGAATAATACTGCAGTGTAATCAACGTTGCATTGTGCGCAATCAAAGGAGATGAATTCAGTAGTGTCCTAATGGGATTTGGTCGTGCTCAATCAAGCCATTAGTTTCATAAGACAAGTTCGCCAATCAAACGAGCGACTAAGCTAAATATTTGGCAAGTTTTGACATTTTTATGAACTTGGGACTTAATTTTGAAGACACCGCTCTGAGTATCACTCACAAGGTCATTGTGCTAGTATTGAAATGCCCATTTATTTGTAGCAAGTGCATCCGTATATAAAACGTGCGTAAAGCGTTTTTACGGCATTGTGCAATATTTGTTTAGGACCGTTCCCTGTGATAATCACCGGTCATCAAAAGCAGCCGACAGTTCAGTTGAATGATTTCTTCAATGGCTGAATCGACTCTCGGTGTCTCGTTAGTATCAGTATTCTGTCTTTTGTGTATTGATTAAGAATAAAATAATAGTAGTAATTTTAATGACGTGTCATAAAGATCTAACAACTTCCCACTAATGGGGTATACCATTCCTACAATATATCCAACCTCAAGTCCTGGGATCGTGGTTGCAATATATTTATATGTATACAAACATTACATTCTTTTTTTTTTTTATTAAGAACCAGTAAAATTTTGCTCAGGCTCAATGTTCTTATTTTTTCTGCAAATTCAGCCTCAAAATGATCTTATTTTGTTCTTTTCCGTAGGGGGTTAAACTTGCCTAAATTTCGTTAAGATGTTTCTGTGCACTGCTTCGCAAGAAATGCAAAGTGTCTTTGCAAGACAAACTATTTTTAAATGCCATAAGTGCGTTATCGGAGAGCTGAGTACTGTAGGACTAGCAGTTCACATTATGCATTTGCATAAATGTTTGATTCAGCCTCAGTTTGTTCTTATTTTGTTCCTATTTTTAGGGCAAACTCAGCCACAATTGTTCTTAATAAACAAAGAATGTAAAGCATAAAAAAATACTTACATTATTTTGCTATGAATAATATAAGATGTGTTAGCTGATTTGAAAGTAGAAAACGTTATAAAAATAGGCAAGTTCGTAAGTATTAAATTATCATGGATGCTGGTGATATCTACGCTCAAGACTGACCAGAGTAGCAGCAGTAAAACTGCACCCGGCGTGGCACACGAGAGACACCATGTATCCCTCACGAACCTCACAGGGAACAGCCTTTGCTGGCGGTGAGCACAGGTGTCCCGCGTACGAATGCCTTTCTTGAACGGCGCTAGTGATCAATATTTCTGGTCTTGAGGCTGAGCTTGATCCAAAGATTTTGGCGCAAGGTGTTGCAAGGAGTGTTTCCCCTAGGCTACTGTGATAAAGCGTGGTATATGGAGGTCCGCTGATAACAGCCCATAAGAGTTGCTGTTTTGGTTAAATATACAAAAAGGATTGGACAGGATTAAGTTAATTGTTTATGATTCGAAACTCCAGCGTTACACATCCTGTAGGTGTCCGTTGAAATTGGTGGCAATTTTGGTTTTAGAGCAAGCTTCCAGTCCAATTTCTTGTATACTCCGTTCTTGATTTTGCGTACAGCTTGTCTTACAGAAGTCTACATAAGCTGACAGAATGTAATGCGTGGTAATTTCATGTAGTGTTGACTTGTAAAGAGTACATTTGGCTGAGTTTCTTAGTGACATTATAAGTACTACTTTTTTCTGACTTGCTATCTTACAAGTAATGTCAATGTGTTTGTTACAATTCGTTCATCTCCACTATTAAGCACGCGGAAGCCAAATACTGTATTTTATACGTCTAATTTTTTTTTAGGAGTTAATCAATTTCAACTGAAAAAAGGTTGCAGTATAATAACATATAGTATGTAACAACATACAGGCTGTGACAAATTTAAGTTAATTGTGATTCGATTATCTGTTTCAGCAAAAATTTAAAACGCAACTTGTCATTATTTTGTTAAGATTTTTTGTACTTAGGCCAGACTTGTCGGACCAGTTTCCATAGATTGAACACGGGATTGTCAGATGATCTCTGACGTCATGTACTTTAGCATGTGAACAATGCGCTGGCCGTTGTCTCTTTTGTGCATGAGTAGCAGCTGAGAAAATGGTGCCAGCAAGAAGAGGATTCAACGTATTGTGAGCACCTGGAAACTTGAATGACCATTCCATATCCCAAACTTTCGCGACTTTTTAGGTTTTTGTCAATAGCAGCTCATGGAAACTGCGCTTTTATTCAGTTATTGAGCAATCAGACAAACTGAAGCGTAATTGTGGCTCCTTAAGAAACCTGACGTCAGCACTCCGCGTGCACCGCATAATTGCTTTGTGAGTGGTGACAATAAGAGACATTAAAGATGCTACACTATTGTCGTTTAATTCTTTGCCTAAAATCAAAGCAAAACCCAACTGAAGGAGGCTGAAGTATTTACTGGCTAAAAAGTGGGGATTTAGTAGTTTTTAAATGAAACAAGAAAAAATAAACTTGTTTGTAGAGAACTGACTTTTTAAAAACAACTATTTATCTATCTGTGAAAAAACCTAAGTCATTTCTTCCTGTTCATTAGACCAAAAGGCATTAACACGAGGCCCTGAGGAATAATCCATACTAACGTTTTTTTTATTCCCCAGAGTCTCGTGTTGATGTCTTTTGTTACATGTTTCAGGTTGCGCTGAAATTTTTGGTTCAGCCGTACTTTAGCCGACGTGCGCGACCCCGATAGGCAACAGAGTGATTATTAGGACCGAAGAGGAGTGGGCACTACCTTAGTTGCACCAACCAAAATGGCGGACGAACACAACACTGTCGGGGAACAGCGTGTTTTGAGAGTCAACCAGGTAGAGTTTTGTTGGTTGAAACGAAATATCTTCTGCTTTCTCTTCTAAGTGTCTCGTTTTCCTCTCTGATCTCTCTAGCTTGACGCTGGACAGCTTGATTCCGAGGTTATGAATCTCTTGAGGGCCCAGCTGAGTAGGGCTTTCCAGTATTTTGAGGTTAGTAGTAATTCAGTTAAACTCCAGAGCGAACACTATGAAGAGTTAATTCGTTTTATCAATGAACTCCTGTTGTAAATTTTGTAGAAAACATAGTTTTTGCACCTTCCAGTTCCTGGTCGGGATAAGATTATGCTCATTTTCACATTTATCACTCGTATGATAACGCATGATAGTGATTCACCGGCGCATGCTAGAGTCGTACGTAGAGAGCGAAGACTGTTATCTGTTATCTAGAAGTATCGATCAGTTTTTTATAAGTTTTAACGGAATGAAAAGGTAACACATATTTTCCATTATTTAAATGATGGCTGAAATGGGTTTCCCAAGTGATCAAAGTTTTTTAGTACCATTAATAATAATGATAATAATGATAACGGTAATCATTTAGTATTTATTTGTTTAGCTTTTTCCCCGAAGGGAGAGGGAGACTGCTACAGGTTTCCCCAATCACAGCAGGCCCTTTGTAGGGGAAGAGGTGACAGTCCACAACACCGGCATTAGCCTACCTTCATCATCATCATCATCATCATTATTATTATTATTATTATTTTTATTATTATTATTATTATTATTATTATTATTATATTTAATAATAACATTAATAATGGAATGAAGAGTCCAATTTCAGGGACAGGTCCCCCTATCCTCACATTCCCTCCCTCCTTCCATAGATACAAGTGCTGCAGAAACTGTAATTAATCTCCATCTTATTCTATTCAGTTTTAAAATTAGAATGTAGTTGGAGTCAGGCTCGTACTACCACTGACAGTTACATTTGAACATTGGATGTTATTGCTGATCAATATGTTGCAAGCTCACTATTCTGTGAAACCAGTTTGAAACCTATTGACGTCGTGGTTTGGTCCTGCTTAGTAGAAGAACAAACTTCTTTGCAGATCCATTATTTTGAGTTAGTCAAGCAGGTATAATCCACTGATACATATATACATTTGATTTCTTGATCTGTCCACAGCCTGGAGTTCTTTCTTGTATTGAACCAGAATTAAATGCCATTCTCCGTGCACTTGTTTGGAGGGTAAGTTTTGGAATGCCACTTACCACTTCTGTCCCTTGCATTTACTGCCGTATCTGTATATCTCCAGTTAATTCAGACTTTGAATAGTTCTATACTTTGCTCAAGCCAGTTTCCTACTGTAGATTGTTTTAAGGAATTAACAATAACTTCAATAAAACCATCAAGACAATGTGAGATTTGGTATATTTTGACATTAAAGGTTAGAATCCTTAATATATAACTAACAGTCTTTATATTAAGGATTCTTTTTATTTAATGGTTGAGGTGTACAATCATGTGAGCCTTAAGGTCTGGGGTGTACTCATCCATACCTTCTGAAGCACTAGCTGTGAACCTGTTTCAGACATGACAAAGCAATTATATTCTATGTTCCAGTTCTAGAGGATACCATTTTCTATGTAACTGTAAGGTTTACTTATATGCTGTCCAAAATTGTGGTAACAAAATGAGTATTACCACTGCAAAATGCAGTAACAATGTCTCGTTACCCCAAATGAAGTACCGTTAGCCAAGAACTGGTAACATATTTTAAAAAGAAACACTTAGAGTTTGTTAACTCTGAGATCAATTGACCATTAGTTGTTCCAGACATACTTGTAAGGATTAAATTCAGATAAGGCATAATTTTGGAGCAGTGATTTTCTATTCTAAAACTTTTGTTGTCACATACTATTGTCTTTTTTTTAGATCACAAGATGTTCTGTCAGTTAGTAACACTTGTGGTATCGGTAGTAAGTGTGTTTATCTAAAGGCAGAATTGAATTGAAGCAGCACTTACATTCAATACAATTTATATATTTAATTTGAATGTTTTTTAAATAATCAAATTTGAAATTACTAGGTTTTAAAAACTCAAATTTTAAAATATCTACTGGTTATGGTTTGGTTGAACTGGCTGAAAGTTTCAAGCTGGGCTTCTCAGGGTTGCATTGGTTAAGAAAAATTGAATTAATTATTAATTAATTGTTATATAATTATGCTTATTTCAACCCATGGTCTCATTGTTAAATTTCTTTCTCTCAACTGATAGTTTTCCATGTACTCAAGTGAAGCCACTGTAGGACAACAAATGTTAAACATGAAATACCAAGATAAGACAAAACGAGGTTTGTTCCCATACTTTAACATACACTCATAAAACATGAAATGATATATAATCATAATTCTGGAGACAGATAAGATCCAGAAAATATTGTTTATGAAATGCAATTCATGAGATACTCCATGTACAGTCAAACATCTCTAAATAGGTTTACAAACAACAACACTGTCTGATAGAAGGAACAGAACAAGAAGTGTCTTTATTGGAGGATTCCGCATTGTACATGATTGTAAAGGTCTTCCCAGTGACTCTTTGAAAGATTTTATTTTAATAATGGCATAGTTTTGCGGTTCTACTGCCTCAAATTGAATTTTCGTCTCATGTTATTATTGCACTGTCTGGAAACAGTGTCAATAAACTTCAAACAATTGGAAAGCATTTAAGGTTACAGAACACGATGAAAACTTTTTTTGTCAGTTTTTTGGGTTTTTATGTAATTAGAAACTATATTATAAT
>JAOBYE010326984.1:0-15259 GCA_025403585.1 Parazoanthus swiftii | reverse complement strand
TGAATGTGGGATGGGGTTTGACGTCATCAAGACATTGGAAAGGCTCGGAACACTTCTGAGCATGAGCAGTTGCGTTGGTATCAACTGCTCATGCTCAGACATGTTCTGATCCTTTCCAACGTCTTGATGACGTCAGACCCCTTCCCACATTCAAGAGAGATTTTTTAGATCATAACATAAACCATTTCGTTTCGCCCGGTCGCAAATGCCCATGCTCAGACATGTCCGTTGAGTCTCCTCAGAAGAGATTTTGTTTTATTACTTAATTTTTTTCCAAAGATTGTTACTTCTAGAGTTACAATAAAGTTTATTAGAACGAAGTGCCAGTTGTCGTTATCTTGTACTTTATTTCTCCAATACTGTTTACAACAAGAGTAATAACGATTACAAGATGAAAACTAGTGTATGCTACCACATAGTGCTTTTATCAATAGCAAAGGTAAAATTGTATGGAAAAACTAAACTTTTACATGGAAGATTAAACTAAACAGAAAGCGGACATTGGTCAGGTAAGGAGTAACACTGACGAGACATTTACAGAATTTCTTTGGATTGAAATATTAGTTGTTCCGACCCAACTGTAATCAAAGTTCGTTCAAAACTGAAAACGTTTTATACGGCAATTCCGCTACAACGATTTCTCATAACTTGATCTAAATAATCGAACCAAGAAAATTAAGTTGACAGCTGATAAAATCAAGTTTTCCTAGTTCAGGCTGAGTAGATTTATATTTTTGTATACGGCTTAATGTTGGTAGAAACTACCTGTTGTGAAGACAAACTAAGGCGAGTTTGCGATACTAATAGCCCAAAGTTATAATTCAAAAACTCAAAGTTAAAATTTTAATACTTTGTCGCTAATTTCAGAAGCTGATCGTTAAACATCTCCAAACTATTCCCGCAAATTTGGTTGGAGTAGAAAACTATTTGTCTTCTCTATAGAGTCAACATTAAGTAGAACTGGAGAAAGCGATCGTAAACATATTTGTCAACTCATTTGCATTTTAGACTCAAACTAAAATGCAATAAATTAACTGTAAAAAACAAGTTATCTTCTACTCTGAAAACGAAAGATGCCATTGGATAAAAATACAATACAAATAACGCTAACCTTTGGGATAAAACAACTTACAATGACGTATTGTTAGAACGTGTCAGCTATTGTTAATTCTATTGTTCAAAGATCCAAAGAAGTCTCACTCTGAGAGCAGAACCTTACGCGTTGTTGAACAGCAAGCATTTTTCTTTAAATAGTTTTGGATTATTCGACCTTAATTCTTCCATAAATTTTGCCAGAATCACAGAAATCAAAGAAACAAAGTAGTTTCGCTCTGAGAGCAGAGCCTTACGCACTGTTGAACAGCATGTATTTTTCTTTAAAAAGTTTTGGATTATTCAACCTTTTTTCCATAATGCTTGCCAGAATCACAGTAATAAAAGATCCAAAGGAGTTTCGCTCTAAGAGCAGAGCCTTACGCATTGTTGAACAGCAGAACCTTACGAATTATTATACAGCATGCATTTTCCTTAAACATATTTGGATCTTTCAACCATTTTTCCACAGTTTTTGCCAGAATCACAATAAGTTCGACCTGAAATGAATCCATCTGAAGTCAAACCAAAGAATTTACGAAACACAAAAAAAAACTCCCGTAAAATGTCATGCATTTGTAATATGACTGAGCTGTGCTTTGATGCCGTAAGGTCATCGTCTTCTAATCAAAAAATTGGTAAACAAACTTCAAAGACATATCAAATGTCAGAAGAAATTGAAAAGACAGTCTTTTGATCAGCGGCAAACAAACACTCTCCTATTTTTCTCTTTTCAGTTCTTTGCAAGCTGTTTACCAAACGTTTTGGATCATGTTGTGATAAATGAAATTTAATCTTTGAAGTGTAATTCAAAACTTTAAATGAGCAAGTAAGTCCCAAAACAGCACCTGCTATACAATATACACCATTAAATAACTTGATTTTACCTCATTCTTACGTACGTTGTCTCACTAGCCGTGAAGATGCACGTTGCTGGCTTGAGAGACAGCGACCCGATGCAAGGAACTGACTATTCCATCCATCTCCTGTAAATTGCACAAGATGATAATGTTAGCAAGATTTACGATCAAACACAACTAATCAAGTAATTTTGGACAGTTATCTAAGCAATAAAAAATGTTTTAACCCTCGGACGGCCAAGCTGTTTTTCTTAACAAATCAACCCAGGGTTAATGGCACCCCCTCCCATGATTTTCAAAATTGCCTGTCACAGATGAAAGCTGACCGTTTTGTAGGCAGCTTTGACCTAGCTAATTACTTTTCGTAACAATATCACATTTTGTTTAAAACATTTTTTACAGCAACAGTTTCTGCACAACATGTCTGCTCAGAAACTAACGTATTTATAGCAACTTTGTTGTAATTGTTTTCATAAATGAGAAATAATTTCATAGATCTAGTAATAACGGATTTATAATCTCAATTATACAATGTTTAAAATAGAATTTATAATGAATTTGAAGTTTATTAAAAATAGTCGCATATCAAAAAAATACCTGGTGTTTGCAAGTATGAAAACAAAAACTACGAGTTATAACTAAACAATAAAAGAATGTCTACTCTCAGAACGAAAGACTCCATTGGATCTTTGACAATGATGGCGTTAACAGTAGGTGATACGTTCTCTCAATAGGTCACTGCAAGTTAGTCTACGGAAATTAGGTTGTTCCCATAGGTTGGAATTATTTCTATTGTATTTTTATCCAATAGCATCTCTTGTTCTCAAAGTAGAGGGCGACTCTCAACAAACCGCGACGTTATATATAATAAAACAGGACAATTCAGTGGTAAGTGTTTTGTTAAATGTCAATACTAAAGCATGTTGTTTGATAAACTCAATTTCTCATGGGTGCACTTAGTTAATTTTGTTTGAAAACAAGTGGACCGGCGTACTCGTCCAAACAAGCCTGCAGGTTCCACTAGATTCGTTTCATTTGCGGGACGACTGTGCACTGTTTCCCGTGCACAGTCTTGTTATTTGCGCACTGGTTTAGACAATCATCTGTGGCAGTAACAATGGAAGTTTTAGTTCTTATTTTCACAAATGTATTTTAATTTTTCAAAGCACCATAAATAAGGGACAAAACTTTAAGCGTAAGCTAAATTAGGATAATTTGTTTTGGTATTTCAAGGAGTAAATTTTGCCAAACAAAGAGCCGCTATAACAGTAAGTTTTGACTCGGGTGAACGTTATTGAACTTTGGGTTTTAAATTAGTGATTGATATTCCGTTCAATACTCAAAATTGCCGGTAGACACTAAATAGTGACCGGCTATCAGTGTGTGAGAGAAGTTCCGTTTTAACAAGGCTAAACAACCTTCACTAGAAATCTGGTGACATTACACATTGCTGGTGATAGTTTAGAGTTTGTCATACTCTAAACTATTACCAACAATTCGTACGCATTTCAGTAACACTATTTTAAATATGTAAACTCAATGCTATCGTGTATATCAGTTTGCACTCGCCTACCTTAATTGAGCTAGCACAAACGCTGCACTGACAGGATTACTTTCGCTCTAAAGCGCTAAGGAAATCGATAAATCTGCTCCTTACAACCACGAATTGTCGACGGGTCCGTTCCGCCATGTGTGAAACAAGTTTGGATGTTTTGAAAAACTGAATATAATTAAGACGCCAAAGATTTCTTTGTCTCTTTCTGTGTCATGCAAATTATTAATTTCGTCACGTGTGACAATGCCTGTGTTGAAAATTGTTATATTATCGCTAATAAAGCTAAATCTATCTCTGTAGATAAGAAATTTACATTGTTAGAACTGTTTACATTTGTATTACAATATTATCTCTTATTTTATTAAGGGTCTAGTGAAATCACTCTAAACAGATAAAACTGATTATAGGTATATAAGATAACACATTGCTATTTAACCTTCATTTAGTTGTTGCTGGTATCAGAAAGTTAATATGGACAATTCACAGAATTTTGCTAACGAAATAGTTAAACACAAAGTTTGTTCGTTGAGAAAAGCTCCTATGTTTAAAAAATTATGTTGCGATTGTGAAGTGATGTGCTGTTTAGAAATAAACAGTGTTTCCTTTTATCTAAATTTGTTTGTTACTGTTTGTGACAAATGAACTACTAAAACTCAGTATAACTATTTCAACACACTGAATAGCAACACCTCTTTGTTCTGTTTCTTCGATAACATTTCACTTTTGTAAAAGTGTAGAATGTTTATCTCCCAAATACACTCTATTTCGATATTAAATGAATAGAACATCCAAAGGCAGCGTTATATTAAGAGTACTACTAGCTTGAAAAACAATGCCTGTGCTGCATGATTCAAGTGGCTTCTAACTTGTTCAATGGAAATGTACTTTCCAAGGCGCTTAATTAATTTTTTTATTATTCCTGGAATTGTCACTATTTTATTTGAAAAATTAGTTGATTCCGAAACATAAAAACATAAATTAGTAATCATTTTTGTTTTTGTTCGGTTCTCCATTCGGTCGTCGAAGGCGGTAGTAAGTGAATCGCATCACGACCGAGCATTCGGCGAGTTGAGAAGAAGGATGGGTCCAGTGACCTTCTGACCTAATATGAGTAAGCGGCACATTTCATCTCACAAGGAGGAGGTTGTTTTGAATGTGGAGATCGCCAGAATTTGTCAGTGATGCTGGTGCGACTTTTTTTTATAAGTCAGAGTTTTTTGTGAGTCAAATTGGAAGTCTTCAGCGACCGTAAATATCCAGAATCAGCATGAGCAGCTTGTACTAAATGTGTGCGCTCTAGTTTTAAAATATGTCAAAAAAAGTGAAAGTTTTGAAAAGTCTTAGCGCAATATATATGTTCCCTATTCTTAATGGATATCTTAGACTAGGACGACTGGAATAAGTTACCCCGTGAAGACTTATCAACACTAAATAGTTTTTTGTCTTTTAACTGGCAACTCCTCACATTTCTGAAGCAACAGTAAAATAATACATGGGAATTGAGTTTCCCCAACTGGTATCGATCCAACAATTCATGCACTCCTGTTCACTCTCTGCTTCACTATTTTTAATGATTTATTTACATGTGCACATGCGCACTGCTTGTAATGAATGGCAAAAAACTATTTAAAGATAAGATAATATGTGCCTAAGAAATTAACGAGCAATGCCGGAACTAAACCGAGTGAAAGGTGAAGTTCATCCCAATTTCCCTCCCTCTACCCCCCCCCCCCCCGCCAGTATTCGGATCAGAGTTAATTCGCATTTATCTTACAAAATAACAGCAAGAGATATCTGCATTAAGGATGTCCCTTTTAATTTACTTTAGGTTAATACTGAAGATTTGTGTGTGTAATTCCATTCTCTAATGTCATATTGGCGCAGTGCTTCGCTGTTTTTGAGAAAAGAAAAATATATACCGTCACTTAAACGAGAAACCAATTTGTACAGTACAAATGCCAGTTGCTTTCTAGATTGTAGAAACTGCTTTGAAAATGATAGGGCGAGGTCCGTGTCTTTCGGTCCGTGTTGATATCGTACGATATTTAGTTACATTTGATCAACCAATCATAAGCTGAGAATAAACCCGTCAACTGATCCGTGGCAAGTCATAACATCGTTATTTCTCACGTCACCTTTATTTACACACGCCACCTGCAGCTCTCTTAAAAGCCACCCAATAGATACCCGCTAAAGAGTGGTCACAAGCATCATATCGACGCAACAAGCTCAATTTATTGCACGTTTCAAGCTGCAAAAAACTGAGTCTGGAAGACCTATTTTTGGGAAAGGCGCAAGGGAAAAAGCAGGTCTAGAAACGAACACAAAAATGAGGGGAACAAGTCACAGCAGACGAATCGCTTATTTTCTGGAGTCTCACTTGGACGAATATGATTACTACAGCTGCGATCACAGAGCAACGTTGCTGAGTCAGTCCAGGAAAGGACGAACCAAGAAACAAGCAAGTTTGAACACAAACAAACCGAACCCTGCTGGCCACGAAAGAAAAATTGCAACGAAGCTGCAAAATTCTGAGAAGAAACGCAAAGAAAACAAAAAAGTTGTGCCTCATTTGAGTAACTATTGAATACTTATGGAATGGAGGCTGTCGTTACATAAGAATCGCAAAGGTTCGCGATATGTCAAGTTACGAATTGCTGGGCGGCTGAGCTAAAAAAGTAAAAAAAAAAATTGAGAAGATAAACAAAGAACTGAATTGTTTAGCACCAACTGAGGAATTGCTAGAAATGTTGTGGAATGGAGACTTCCGCCGATTACACCGTACTGGACATGATAGCCGATACAGCCAACGCAAACTTCAATGAACTAAGAACAACCCTTTGTGCAGAGCATCTTCTAAATGAACTAAACAGCCCAAACTAAAGTGACTTATGCTTAGAAGATCTTCTTGCGGAAGTTTTCAAGCAACAACTGGCTTTGGTAAACAATATTTTTGATTTACAACGGATAAACTGTTTTCAAATGGCATTTCGTTTCAATAATCATCTGAAATGAGCTAGCAAATATCAATTGCAAAATAAAGAGAAGGGACAAATATTTGTTGTGTAAAATTTTATCAATGGGACAGTACATCGAGGTTTATTCTGCTTTGGGGATTGCAAATAGAATGGAAATAAGCAGGTATTTTGTTGTTGGGAAATTTTATTTGATGCATAAGGAACTCGGAGAGAAACTTGATTTGTTATTCGTTTGACAGTGATACAGTAGAGATAGACTTGCGAGTTTTCGAAACAATAACAGAAAAAATATTCAAATTAGATAACGTGTGATACAAAGCTGTAAAATGTGAACTGACCTCAAATTAGGAGTGAGGTTTGACTAAAGCAGGTATAGATTGTTGGTATGATACTTATGCGTGATTTAATCAACAAACTTTGATGTTGGGGAGTTGAACCAATGGCTTCACACTAAGAAACATGATAGGTCAAAGTTTGCTGCCTATTTTCCATACCTGAGACGCTAGAAACTCAAGCAGATTCTATTCTAAAACTAGTCGGCCATGCCATGTTAGTAACACTTTTTAAGTACTTGTAGATGTAGATCAACATGATCAACGGCTTATGTGAGAAAGAGAAACAGAAAGGGAATCGGGAAAGTTATCACTTGGTACATTTCGTGGGCGACTGATTGCTGAAATACGACTTTTTACTTAAGGTAATATTTGTTTAACCCCTTATGATTGTATGGCAAGCCGAGCAAAATCGGGCTAAATCGAAAGTTCTGATTGGCTGTTTGCTGGTCCGTTTCTTGCCGTACCGGACCGGCACTTCCGCCACAGAAACGGCCCGTTTGAATGTTCTTTTTTTTTTCTCGCTCCTGGTATAAGCTCAAATTTAAAAATCACGAAGCAAAAAAAAACACAAGTGGACCCTCTAGTAAAAAGTGAAAGACTTGTAGTAGCCATTGTTCTTCGGAATTCCAGTTATTTCTCCATTTAAATGAAAATATAGTCAACAAATATGATAGTTTATATAGACGTATATATTGCTTCGATTTGTTTTACAGGCACTAACAAAGCTCAACAGCTGTGTTGTACCTCTCTTAACTCAGATTACACAAATAGTAATATAAAGCACTGGGTGAGAAGCAAGAGAAACGTTTGTAATCGCTTAATTCGTTGTTCTTTTACACTTCTCTCGTGTTCCACAACGCTGTCGGTGATTTGTATCACGGTTTATTAAAAATCCCGTCTATTTTATAACGCTTAAACTTTAATTAAGTGTTCAAGTATATACTGTTTTAATACAGTAGAAAACCTGATAGAACCGGGTCATTCATCGCACGCTTTGACAAGCTTCACAATTGACCTGCCTAACGCTGCTTTACATTTTGCACAAAGCAAGCCACGCAGCTGCTTTCTGTCACATTGGAGTTGATCCTCGTGGCTGCTGTAGCGGAGGCAGTGTCTTGGGTTATGCTATAGCTAGTTACTACACAAGGTAGGCTGTGCTCCTAGAGCCGGGTATCCGGGGGAAGGGTAACAGAAACTGCAATACTGGAAGAAAATGCTACATGTTTCATAACACTGAGACAAAAATAGAGTTGCAAATACCACTGAATACGGTGTCAAAACGATAGACTTTCCTAAGCTACAGACATCCATGATGTTGTCCGTATTTACCTTAAAGCAACAAGTAATGTATCCGTAGTTTTAAAGGAAAATATTTGTTTAATATTGTGCAATTCTGTTGCCCATTGAAAACAAACACTCAGGGAACACATCATTGCAAAGAATACCGAATGCCGCCGATCAAAATACAAAATACTGCATACCAGAGGAAAAGAAGATACTGCATTAAAGCGGTTTTAAATCAAAATGACCAAAGTACTACATGAAAAACAGCTGGATACCGTAAAACCATAGACCCCAATATCCCCCCCCCTAATTATTTCACTGATGAAGTCAACCCATAAGAACAAACACGCAATTTCTTTTTTAAGTTGCTATGTCAGCAATTAAAACACATTTGAAAATGTGTCTTCTATATATATATAGGAAATTCTCCTCTTTCTTGCGTCTGCGTCTACATCTGCGTCAAGTTACCGTTCTTGCGTTTGCGTCTTTAGTGTGAAGACGTCTTAACGGTGACGAAAAAAGGAAAATACTAAAGGAGTAAAAAAGTATTTTCTTAGATGTTCCAGTTCGCACGTTGCTCGATCAGGATCGTTATAGCGACACTTGTGTCTTTAAGTTGGTAAACATATGCGGGGCAGAGTCTCCTATATGGGATATTTAGATATCGGCGAGCAAAATAGCAAATCTACAACGTGTTCCCAGTCTTCTCCCTTTCATTTTTGATTACTAGTGTACTACTGGACAGTTCGAAGCCCGAAAGTTTACTTACAAAGGAATCTAAATCAATTACAAAATTGACATGTTTTGATAACTAGTTTTGTCTAGCTGTGGGAGAATGGAACATCGATGGGCAGCAATTAAACTATTGATCGTTTTTATCACTTAGTTTAGTACGTCCTTTATGTTAAGCACCTTACACCTATTTGCCTTTCTTATTTGTTTATTTGCTAATGATTGTTATTTGCGTTGACTGTATTGTTTAATGTTCACACCTTATTCATATAAGACCATTTAAAAATGATGAATAATCCCACCCTGATAAAATTGTCTAAACGCGTTAGGGCTTCAGATAACAGTTTTGGTTTTTGACGTATCATGTAACAGTTACAACATATTTTTCCCTAGCGCTCTTTTTGAGTGAGAACTATTCGAAAAGACAAGAAATTTTCACACCCTTGGAAGAATGACACAAACCATTTTAGCAATTTACAAAGTTAAAATATCAAATTTGTGTAAACAGGTGGTTAGTTTGTTTAAAAACAACTTACCAGTCAAGAGTGTTAAAAATCTAACACTGTCAGTTTTCAATTAAGAACTCCTTTCACTTCGTTTTGCCAACGGTTATTTTATGAACATGTTTGTTGAACGTGCATTTTCTAAACTTTGGGCCAAAGTGGCAGCAGTGAAATAAACAATTCAAAACAACTTTAACACACTACCGGTATAACAAGGAAGGCGATTTCTTTAAACTTGTTAAATATTAAACGCAGAACATGTTTTGGATTTTTCAATCTTTTTCGAGTATGTGAGGTATTGAAGTTGATATCTGCCCGTTTTGGAGTGCTAAGAGTTAGTCCGTTTACATGCTCGGATAAACAACGTAATCCCATTTCTTAAAACTAACATAAAACTGACCCATGCCAGTTTTGTTAAAATGAAAGCTTGTATACTATCAAAATATAAAGACAATTGATAGAGAAATAAAACATATTTTTAACTCTAATGACTTTTGCCTGAATATATCTGAAAAAAGAATGCGCGGTATATATATCAATGGAAATCGCTTACTACCCTAGTGGGTCAATTGTTACGCATAATTTTTTGATAAAATTACATTCACTAAAATACGTACTGGGAAAGTAGCGCAAACTGCGTGGTTGTAAAGTTGATCATATGTGGCTAGCATCTGTTGGGATAACAAAGCATTTTATATGAATTAACCGTTAGCTTGTAAATGTGCAAAAGTAAGGTGTTTGTATAACTTCTTTTATTGCTACGTTTACACAAGTGAAACTGAGTTGTCAAAGTACATTTGATCGATCACAACTCGAATGAGACTACTTTCCTTTCAGTAAAAACATACAGTGAGTAAGTTGAGGAAAAAGTTATCACCAATGTTGCTAAGTGAAGTTGGGTTCGACTTTTAAAAGTAGGAAGATTCCAGTTAGTAGCAGAGTATTTATCATGTAGACACTAAGCCCCTCTTAAACAATGTTTGTGCTTAATCCCGCTTACTCTTTACCTATGAGTCAAAACTAGCCTCGTGTATTTCACCCTTGCGGATGACCATTCTCTTTCCTGAGAACGAGGTTGTATTCGGTCCACTTATACATTGCATGGCTGCAGATTGGCAGAGCAATTCATTAAATCGGCTTTCTTTACAGACCTCCTGACTCGAACTGCCAGTTTCAACAATGTTCAGAACGTCTTAAGTCAAACTAACGTAACATTTTTGTAAGTGACATTAACATAAACTTTGTTGCTCCTTTTAGCCACAGCTTATATAAGTAGCTTTTTAGACTCTGGGTTGTCTCAACTTGTGAACACCGTTACTAGGACAGAATCGAATTTAGTTCTTGATAACGTTTACTGTACTAATGCAAAGGACATACAGAACCTTGTCACTGTTAATGTCGGAATTTCCGATCATCTGCCCCTTCTTCTCGTTTTCAAGCGCATAAAGTCCAAGAAGCGTAGCCACACAACTATTCAGTACAGGAATTTTAAACACCTTAAAGAAAATAGGTTTAAATAAAGATCTACACGTATGGTCTAGACATATTCCTATCATCATTGAGGGTTTTTTCCTTCTGTGTATGTCGATCTCTGTCCGGATCCACTCACTCGAACGGGTCTGTAGGTATATTTGACGCCATCTGCGCCGGCAAGGGTTTGTGGGTTTATTGGAGGTTTTCTTTTTCTGCATGTACTTAAATCTACCTTGCATGAGGTTTTCACCTCGATGTAAGAACCTCACCACTGACGTCATACGGTTCCCTGAGAGGTGCACAAATGATGCCACAGTGTGAGCTCTATCACTGCTCACACTGTTCCACACGTCCTTCGATAGATCTTGCATGTGGGTTTACCTCGGTGTTAGAACCTCACGACTGACGTCATATATAACGATCCCTGAGAGGTGCACAAATGATGTCACAGTGTGAGCAATGATGTCCCGTTTCACCCGCCGACAATTGACGATAAGGTGCCGGTATAACTACACACATACTCTACAAAATTTACTTCAAATATGGGAGGTCATTTGTCTTCCTTAACGTGCTCGACGTCTGATTAACGTCAGGATTATTGACCGGAATATTTTATTAAACTCCCATTACTAAAGCATATTTTCCAATCTATGAGTAGAAGAGTGCAACGTGTTAACATTGTCGGGGAGATTTGTCGCCTTCACCTCTGGTCGACCCAGTCTGACATAAATAAGATTGGTGTCACCCGGCCCAGTCTGACGTTAGTCAGACTGGCGTCACCCAGTCTGAAGTTAGTTACCCACGACTGACGTCACCAATTATGACTTTAGTCAGACTGGTTGACGTCAGTCGTGGATCTTACACCGAGGTAGAGCCTGCAGGAGTCGGGTTCACATTATTGGAGAAGAAAATACGTAAAACTCATGGCAAGTAGCAGGCATTTTCTTGCGGAAGTATTCTTCAGGGAATTGATCGCTGTAATACTATAAAAATGGATGTATTTTATGCATAATGGCCATTTAAAATTATCCTTGTGTTAGAAACCTCTTACTAGCCTCGTTTGCCCGGTCCGTACGGCAAGTTATGGACCGAGTTTTTTCCTTCCTTTTATGGCCCAAACGCGAAGCGCGCGGACCATGAAAACAAGGAGGGAAAAAACAAGATGTTTATTTTATGATAAGATGCTTATTATATGGTTTTGTTGATTTAAAGCAAGTGAGGCTGTAAATGACAGCAAATCCAGAACTAGTGGTCCGTACGGCAATTTACGGACCTGAAATTGACCAATCATGGCACACGAAATCAATCAGCCATATAATAACAAGTGTTACCCTTTTAAAATAAAGTTATCGTCATCTTCATTATCATCATTACGTATTGGATACTCTTTATTTTCTCTCAAGGTATATGATTTACGAATCGCTGAAGACAATGAAGATTTTTATAGTGTTTCTCGGAATACTGTGCAGCGTGAAGAGATGTCTTAGTACTTTCACTTTTGAGGATGGTAGGTTAATTTCTCTCACCGAGTAGAACGTGACCATGACGATGAGCCTGATCATTACTATAACTATGACTCTGGCCGTGACTGTGACCATGATTATGACTATGACTACAACTGTGACCATGACTATGACTATGACTACGACTGTAACTATGAATATTACTATGACTATGACTACGACCGTGACTATGACTTTAACTATGGCTACGACAGTGACTATGACTATGACTATGACTATAACTATGACTATGACCGTGACTACGACTATTACTATGACTACGACCGTGACTATGAGTATAACTATGACTACGACCGTGACTATGACTTTAACTATGGCTACGATCGTGACTATGACTGTTACTATGACTACGATCGTGACTATGACTGTTACTATGACTACGATCGTGACTATGACTTTAACTATGGCTACGACTGTGACTAAGACAACGACTATAACTATGACTATGACCGTGACTATTGACTATAACTATGACTACGAATGTGACTATGACTATGACTATGACCGTGACTATGACTATTACTATGCCGAATACGACCGTGTCTACGACTATAACTATGACTACGACCGTGACTATGACTAAAACTATGACTACGACTGTGACTATGACTATAACTATTACTATTACTATGACCGTGACTATGACTATTACTATGACTATGACCGTGACTATAACTATTACTATGACTACGACTGTGACTATGACTATTACTATGACTACGACCGTGACTATGACTATAACTATCACTATGACCGTGACTATGACTATAATTATAGCTATCACTATGACCGTGACTATGACTGATAGCCGAAAGCGTGAGAATGGGCATCGCCACCGCCATGACCGTTAAGTTAACCGTCACTTTTGTTATTACTCTTTATATTATTATTATTATTATTATTATTTTCATTACTATTATTTTTATTTTTATTTTTATTATTACTATTGTTATTATTATTTTTATTAATATTATCATTTTTATTATTACTACTATTAGTGCTACTACTACTACTACTACTACTACTACTACTACTACTACTACTACTACAAGTTTTATCTTGCTCATTCTTTTCATCAATAGGGATTATTTATGGAACATTACAGCACAAGACAAACAAAATGTGCATCAAGTTTGAGAGGCCTGATCCTTGGCCGATTGGTGTATGCGCAGTCGGGAACCATGGGAGCGCTTTTCCACCCTGTATCGACAATGTCTGTTTTTTGGGTAACAGCAACTGTATGGTGTTCAGGATTGATCTAAGCGGACGCCTCAAACAGCATAGTGACGATTCATTCTGTCTTCTTCGTTATCGAGAATTCAATCTTTTCAAGGTAAAAAAAAACTGTCAACATTTGTTTTCCAAACTGGTACTGACTAACGATGGGTATTCTCTAATAATAATAAAAATAATAATAATAATAATAATAATAATAATAATGATAATAATAATAATAATAATAGTAATAATCATCATCATCATCATCATCATCTCTGAGCCACGACTTTGCAGAGGCAAACGTTTATCGCTACTCACTGATATCGGATAAATAATTTTTTTCATTATAAACCAACAGTAAACAAATTCTGAAAACTTTTGTTTTGCAAAGAAATTAAAAGCGAGAAAAGCGTCTTCAATCTAGAGTTATGCTCGCTCGCGAAATATGCCAGTAAACAAATGATTTTCATCGCTTGACAGTTTTTGTGTTTGTAATATGAGGCTTTGTAGATGAAACATAAAAAACAATTAAAGACCTTTTGCAGTCATAGGCTTCTTAAATTCACTTGTTGCAATAATTTCAGGATCCAAATTAGGCAATAAGAAAGTTGCCGGAAGCGATAAACACGGGATAACCCAAGTTCAAGTAGCCATTAAAAGTGAGCAAATGCGCTGTTAGCTCGATTCGTTTAAATAGAATACGGCCAACTATTTGTTAAGAGATTTTGACATCTGCAAAGGGTAAGCCCACTTACGAAAGGGATTATGGGAGCCTTGTGTTTTACTAAGTGGCCATCAATTGACCCGAATACGAACCAAGTGAAACCAACAAAGCTAAAAACTAAATTATTTTGATAATCTAGACCAATAACAACCAAAAAATAAAGGTCCCATTATGCTTTGCGATCTGGGTGCTACGCTGCATGTTCGCAAATCGATCTATTTAGAATAGCTGTTTAGTCTATCAAAGCCTCACGCTGAACCTCTTTAAGTTTACATTCAAATGTGTTATAACAATAAAAGGCTAAAACCAAGTTAGATAAAAAATAAAAGACGCACATATATACATATATACATAGAAGCATAACTTCAATGGTGAATTCATTCGGTTTAACTCCTTTAGCCTGCAAGATTTCCGCATCTCTGTTTAGTTTCACGTCTAATAAAAGTACGCGAAAATGATCGTCCTATTTTCAGCCAGTTTCTCCAAAGTAAAGTTGCCGATCAAAGTAGAAGTGACAGACGCAACAAGTACTGCTGCAAGTGGCACATTTACGTGGACTCCTCTAGTAAAGATCCGCTGAATTACGGGCATAACAATCGTGACATCTTTCTATGCAGGGCAAGTGTGACAAATCGGACATCCCCAACATGTTTCAGAGTTATGGCACTCTTGTTACTGGTGCTTCACTAGACTCAAATGGTGTCATTTTCTTTGACAACGGCCAAAAGTGTATTCGTAAGATGACAACTCGTCTGCCTCCCACGCGCTTTGAACAGGTTCCTGAAACAGACAAGATGCTAGGAATTGCGAGGGACGAAAGTGTTTGCAGAAACAACGATAACAAGTTTCGGTTGGTAGGTGAGTATGTCGTATCGCCTTAGGAGTGGGTCGTTTGGGTTGTTTTTGGAGTGGGGGGTGGGGGGGGGCAAGGAATTGAATAGGGGAAAGACTCACCATTATTGCTAATGAATTAGTGAACAAA
>JAOBYE010326873.1:0-15259 GCA_025403585.1 Parazoanthus swiftii | reverse complement strand
ACACCAAGCCGACACCAAGCCGAGATCATTAACCTTGGGAATACCCCAAGCCGAGGTGTAGTGTAACCACAACTATTTTGAGTAAAGTATCCCCGTTAGTTCCAGTTCAATTTCTTCTCAATTTTATGCAGCTTTTTACAAAAGCCGGAATCACTGTAAGGTAATACTAATGCTCCCACGAAAGGCCTGCCAAGCTGTTGGTTTAAAAGGGTCGAAATGTCAGAAACAAGCGACTCAATCGTCCGGCGCAATCTTGGACAATCGAGTTGCTTGTTTCTGACAATTCACCCCAGCTTCACAGGCTACTCACAAATCTCACTGGCTTTTTGTGTTGCTTTTTACTAATGTAGGTTAAATGGTGGGCGGGGAAGGATTTTCTCCTGTTAAATTCAATATGATGATATACCGCAGTAGTGCTGCAAAAAAAAAAAAACAGTGCAGAGAGTATGATGTCAGTAGCATCGGTCTCTTTATTTAGCCGGATAACAACTGAGTTATCCATATAACTCTAAAACTATCAGAAATATGGTGTTGCGATAAGAACATTTGCAAGCGACAACACGTTTTGAAAAACCTGACTACTAGCTTTTTCATAAGCTTTCTTGTTGGACTCCTAACCGTCAAACCATGACACAAAACTGTCATTTGTTTCTTGTTCCTTAAAGTGTACTAAAAACATTAAGAATGAAGACCATCAATCGTATTACCGAGAGCCCTTAACACCCAATGGCATAAATCAACATAATTACAGAAACTCGCTTGATTTTCAGCAAATCAGCAAAATCCATCAAAGTTCTTTGGAACAAAATTTTTAAATGGTTTCATATGCGGTATATTAAGTAGTTTAGATTCGATTTTATTCATATTACTGTAGTATTATCATCATCATCTTCATCATTTTCATTATCATTATAAATATTAGTATCACTATTACTACCATTATAATTATCAATATCGTTATAATTATCAATATTATTATCATTATTACTATCAATATCATAATTAACAGTTATTCCACAAACGCGTGTTGGATGAGTTTTTGGATAGCGGACGAGGTGCGGAGCACCGAATCGGCTTTCATAAGCTCATATCCAACAAATGTGAGTGGAATACCAAACACTGGATAAAGTATCTCTAACTTTATATTGCATCGGCTCGAGTTTTCGGCTATTTTGAGGGAAATTTTCCGTGATAAAATTGTCAGTTTCCATATTTGGACAAACTACAAGATATATGATTTAGACCTACAAGAATTGTGCTGTATATCAGGACTCCATTTAAACTAGCCAAGCTAAATTGGATGGTCCTGTATAAATACTGCTTACAAATACAAAATGCTTACAAATACCATAGGTAGAGAGCCAATCAGATTAGCAGAAATTCAATATCCTGTTTTTTCCTTCCTTTTATGGCCCAAGCGCGAAACGCGCGGGCCATGAAAACAAGGAAGGAAAAAACGAGGATCCATAACTTGCCGTACGGACCGAGCAAACGAAGCTAATGAGATGTTTATTATATGGCTTTATTGATTATTTGAAACAAGTGGGGCCGCTCCAGAACCAGAGGTCCGTACGTCACTTACGGACCTGAATTTGACCAACCACAGCACGTGAAATCAGTCAGCCATGCAATAAGGTAATATATAGCTGCTCTCGTCAGAATGTCTGACTTGGTTGGAGTCCGTAATCGAGGAACTTCACGTAAGCGTCGCCAAAGTGAATGGTTTTCAAGCCTTTTTGGTCTAAAATTGGGTCTCTTTTCTGGACAAAATTGTGGGAACGGTAGGTTCCGCGTGGTACATCAACTTTTTGAATGGCTAAATAGGTAAACGTTTTAGCCTAAGTCTGAAATTATCTGTACCAGAAAAAAATGGAGGCTGTACAGTTTACTACAATATCTTGCAGACCGAGCACAGCCAGTAGGTATGGAGAAAGACGTATGTATACTTCTGCAATATTCATCCCTGTACGATAATAACTTTTCTGTACGTTTTATGAGCATTTTTAGGATTTCCGTGCGCTAAGAACTATGGGTAAAGGTACCAGTTGCCATTTTTTTTTGGTACAGTCAAATGACAAAGGAAAATCACGTGATTTGGTCTGAAAACAGACATGAGTTTCAGAGGGACTAATTTAGCAGGCTTAAAATTGCATTATTTTAAACTGAATATGAATATATGACGCATAATTATACTTACCTTTGTTTAAGTCCGGGTTTCACTTTACATTAAAACCCCGCACAAAAGAACAAGTGATTCTCGGGTTCAGACTGATGCGTTTCTCATACCGGATGCTTTTTGTGGAATCAGGCTAAGTTCTTAATATTATATAGTTTTGGAAATTATTTACTGTGTAGAATACCGTAAATAATCTATTTAACGCCCAGGACCTTTATTTAATTTTAAGGGTTTTTCGGGGGCGTTTGATAGTTTTACATTCGATATTTTACACTTCTTATTATCGAAATTTTACACAACAAAACTATTGCGATTAGTGCAGTTTGACAAAACATTGTCAAGCAACTGTTGCAACAGTCTGCAAGTAGTGAAGTCAAAGTTCTTTCCGAGTAGCGATCCTCGTGTAATGTTCCACAAATAAGTGAACAAAACATGTTACACAAAATCAAATGTCTAATAAACACCCTCTTTGGGGGGCATTTATTAGATACGGGGTGTTTAGGAGAGAGGGGCGTCTAACTGAAAATCCTACTTTGACCTGGGCGTCTATTAGATACGAGGCGTTTAGTAGAGAGTGAGCGTTAAACAGATCATTTACGGTACTGACAGATTTAATGCACATGCAATCAAATGAAACCATGTAACTACACGTGTAATATTATTACTATACTCTGGAAATGCTAATCCCTTCTGTGAGAGACTGTGTGTCAGTAATGGTCCAGCACACACACACTTAGATTTAGCCGCAACATTTTCAAATCTAATCGGTACCCATTTTCCCCTTTAAGACCATGTTTCATTTGTCAGACTGAATTGGTTCTTGGTATACTGTGCTTTATTGACCAAATTCTTAATCGACTTGCTCTTTTATGCGCGAGAGTTTAATTGTATCAAAAATGGCAACGCATGAAGCGAAGATACCATAAAGATGTCAACACTGAATGAAAGCGACAACAAGAGCAAATATCAAGGTTCACTTCTTTGCTTATTTTGCCATGCAGCTGTCTTCGATTTCCGTTTAATGATATTGGAACTTAATAGTGATTGTCATAATATTTGCTTGTTAAAAATTTTTGTTAATGAGAAAGGCTAAAAATATATTGTCATCATCAGTGGTATGATGGAAAATTTGCATGCAGCTTGGTTTTGTTCGATTTTAGGTTATTCGAGTTTTGCGATAAAACAATGTACTTGTTTGTTGAGGCTAGGCTTCTCGCGTGCAATTAGCAGGCCCTCTATTATTTTCCTTTCTGTGTACACGAGGTGCTCCATGTATATGCACGGGTTGGATACTTAGCGAGGTGGCGGGCCGATTCTGAGTTGTGGGACTTGTTCTCATGTTTTGCTTTTCGCACTGCGAAGTTTCTTTTTGATTCCCCAATGTAGGTTTCGCTGCATGTGCACTCGGCACAATAAAAATGACATTTTATTTGTACTGGTTTTTGTCCTTCAGGTTGAACAAACTCTTGGTTTTCCTTGTTTGCCATAAAATAACAAACACAAACCGGCCATCCGTGTTCAGTTTGTTGATAAAACGTTTATTAGAGATTGTTTCACGCAAGAGTTGTTCAGCTGTATCTGAACAACGTGCAGTCAGGCGACTGTGACATTGATTTGTAAACAGAAGTCAAATTTGTTTGTGGCTAATGCAGATTGCCTGTACTTTTCACTTTAAAGATTTCTCAAAATTCCTGTTCAAATATTGTAACTTTGATCGTTTGAGTGCAAAATAAAGAACGCTGTGTTTTTCGTTGTTTGTTGTTTACCAGAGAAAGTCTTCTAAACTTGCCACTGATAGCAGTACACTGCACCTAACAGGACGCTAACGAAAGTGAAGACAAACAACTGTTCTTACATATATAATGATATGGGATATTATCTTAGCACATTCATATCATTATATCTGTTTGTTAGTGGTCAGCGGCCAAATCTCACTGGTTACCCCCTTACTTACGTGTTCACTTGTCCCTTCATTACCATCTTAGTTATTCACGACCATTACCAGCTGGCTTAAAGGCTCAGTTGATAGAGCAACGATGACCTGTCCTGGAGGTCGTGGGTTCGATTCCCGCCGGGGTCGAGAGTTTTTTTTTTCTTTCTCTGTGTGGGCCCATTTTCTTTCTAGGGTTTTCGCTCAGAAGGTACCGGTAATACTTGGGAAATTTGAAGAGCACTTTATCTTATCACATTCATACCATTATATCTGTTTGTTAGCGCTCAGTGGCCAAACCTTACTCAGTGACTTAATTATTCTTATATAGCTTTTATCGTAGCTTTTGAGGCAGGGATTACAAGTTCCAACATTTGCAACAGTAAAGTGTATTTTATAAAACCGATTTTTGACTTCTCGCCAGTTTAGTTTTCAAACTTTACAGTTCTTAGACTTTACTGAAGGCAAAATATTTCTGTTTTTCAAAATCATTCAGTCCCGTAAAGCCGGTAAAGTGGAATTCGTCAACAAGAACAGTACAGTCTACCATCTGGAAAAAACCAACTCAGTTTTGGCTCGATGGTGATGAGTAAACCAAAAGGTTTGAGCAAAATTTATTGCATTGTTGGTACAGATGTACACTAATGGAAACAAGAATTAAATGACAAACATGGCGGTTTGAAAAAATGTAAACTCATCATAAAAGAAGCCCCAACGGAGAGAGCAACATAACCATTATAGTAATATTTGTTGAAACTGGATTTTTAAAGTCGTCAGTAGAAAAAACTTTTGTAAAAATAAACTTCATAAGTCAAACAAAGAAGACGATGTCGACCGGAAGCAAGAAACGGAGTGCCAGGTGTGTGTGCTTGACTACTCAGTTTTGTTCTTCTTGTTCTTCTTGCACTTCCCGCACACAAAACGACAAACGGTTTGCACAACTTTGATCACCAGAGCCAAAATGGCCATCAAGAACAGCGCCACATCAAGCAGGCAATATTGATACCACGTAATGTTGAAAACCTCAGGGCGGAGATGTTTAGCGCCGCCATGTCTGAGAACGTACTCAATCCAGTCAGCGGTCTCCTGCAAGGGAGTACGGCGGCGGTCTTTTAAGAGGCGCGAGATTCGAGTGGCGTTGGCCTTAAAACTGCAGAAAAATACATCCATAAAATCCGTCAATAATAGTCTTGCGCTTAGCAAAGTAAACAGTTCTATTATGTTACAGAATAGAGACAAAAATAGTCCAATAATATCCTCTATGCCCTGGAATAAGCAAACATTTGCATTATGGAATAGCAGTGCATTCGACATGTAGGACAAACGCCGGCGAAGTTCACAAACCTACTAAAAGCAAGAAAGCTAGAGAAGATAAAGGCCTTTAACATACAAGGTTTTGTTATGTTGCTTTCTTTTTCACTGTGAAAGGTCAAACGCGTCATTTTTTGGTCAAAAAAGTTACACATTGCATACTTTGCTGGAAAATTGTTGTTGACAAGTTCCGCGTATCGCATCCTCCTCTCGCCATTTTGCTACGCGACAAAAATTGCAAAGTAAGTTGCAGAAAAGTTGAACGATCGTCTACTTTTCGAAACATTTAAGAAATGGTCCTTGCTTAGCGTGCGTCTGTCGAGTTATGGATGCACGCGTGAAGTTGGGAGAGCACGAGAGAAGCGTTAGAGTGGCACGAGACGAAGCCGAGTGTTTCTTTGGCTTCTCGAGTGCTCTTCCAACTTCCCAAGTGCATCCATAACTCGATAGACGCAAAACATAAGTATGGACCATTTCTTTTAGGACATTGCCTCTGTCACTTTAAGCAGTATTTTTTTTAAAAAAAAGCGTAAGCTGATAACGTACAAAATTCTCCTAAAACGTTCTGAGCGTCTTCATTGGTTGAACGCGGGCACGCGATTTAATAGACGCACGAGCGTGCGTCTATCGAGTTATAGCTGCACGCTCGCGCCATACAAAAAGTGCGCGAAAAATCACCAGCTAGGTTCTAATGCGAATAAACCTCAAGGTCGTTGCAGCGTGTAAAATGCCTACTTCAACTCGCAATGTTCTGCTATGCGAGTTCTATAGCAAGTTGCAAGAAAAAGTTAATCCGTGTTATTTGGCCATAACCATCTCGTTTCTACACAACAGGTTTGACATTCAGGCCATTTCTTAACATGTTTTTTTTCGAGCTTGTCTCCGATCTTTACAGTCAACGTGAGAGCCATAATGAGAATTTTTATATGGCTGACTGAGTTTGCTAACTGTGATTGGTCAATTCAGGCCCGTAAGTAGCCGTACGGACCTCTATTTCTGCAGCGGCTGCCATTTAAAGCCTCAGTTGTTTTAGTTTTGTGGAATGCCACCTGTTCTAAGATTCAAAATGTGACTCGCTAGCCTTTGTCAGTAAAAAATTAAAACATATTTAAATTAATAGCTACTCAATCTCCGTTTAATATCAAACTCTATCTGCATCATATTAGCTTACCGTAAATCTCCGATTAGGCGCTTTCTAACTTCACCGGTATTTTGGTGCGGCGCTTGTTCGAGATGCGGCGCTTATTCGGGGTCAGACTTTTATTTAAAACAAGTGCATCACAAAGTATAACGTTAAGAGAATGAAGTGAGTCACGTGATACAGATGAACAAAAAATTTGTTTTTTAACCAGTATTTCAATAAAGAAAAAATCATGAACACATAGCAGTAAAAGTGAGAAATACTCGCAAAATTTCACAGAGTTTGCGTGAACATTGGGCATTGTGTTGTTCAAGGTACGGCGCTTATTCGAACTGCGGCGCCTGTTCGAGGGTTTACGGTAAGTACAAATCTTGTCTCGCCACCTATGTTGTCAAGTCTCTTCTCTTTTACAGGAAGAACGCTGTCCTTAATCAAGACGACTTTCGAACTTACAAGTTAATTTTCCAATGTGCCTTCATCCAGATAACTACATTGTCTATTCTTGTTAACTATACCTCTTTTTCTTGCCTTGTTTTTTCTTTTCTTCTTATTCTTAGTCTCGGGTGTAAACACAACATATTTATTTTTACAGATCTTAACACGTTGAAAAATAAACAAACAATATTTTATCAGATACAATTTTTATGGGGGTCAATTGAAATATATAAAGAGTTTATCATACCGGGTGACCCAGGCTGGACGGTTAACTTACAGGTAATAAATTATCAAACATTTACAAACAATAAAATAAATAACGTTGTGTACGTCCTCATATTGCCTGTATATCAGGTCTGATACACACTCACGCACGCGGAAGGAAAGAAATAGAAGAGTATAGATGTCGAAGCTGGACACGGTAAAGTAAACCAGTAAGTTTCAAGTAATAAAGATGTTAAGAGTCTCTTAAAAGATGATTCGAATAATGTTTTAAATTGTCTAGGTATAATTAATGGGGTAGGTTTAAAACTTATTACTAAAGACTATGGATGGGTAGCAGGTGAAAAAACTCGCAGGGTGTTCCTTTGTTCTCCAATAAGATAATGTTCTATTGCAAATCCCTCAATCTGATTGGTTGTCTCTCGATTTTATATTCGCATACGCATCAAAGTATTCGTATGCTCGAGCGACAGCGATTTAAAATTTGCTATACGTTTATAATTCGATATAAATGGGTTTATTTATATATTTTTTAAATTGTTTATCAGTTGTGCTAAAACAATTAGAACTTGCTATTGTTTTTTATGGGCAGTCATGACAGTGAACCCATCTTCGCCTCAATGATTATGTGCTCATAGAAAACGCTTGATCGTGTTATAACTGTTAACTATAGCTCATAACAGATTTTTAAGTTCTTCTAGAACACATTCATTTCTTTTACTTGAGGGCCCCTTTAAAATTCGAGAAATCGCCTCACCTGGGATTTTCGATAACATTTAGAATCGTTTCGTGGAGCTTATCACTCGTCACAACGTGTATATTAACCCACAGTCCCATTCTTGAGCGGGCCATTCTGATAGCGTTATCAGGCTGGTCTCCCCATAAAGGAACGCCTACCACAGGCACCCCGTGGTACGCGGCCTCATGCAAACTGTTGACTCCCACGTGTGAGACGAACGCACGAGTTTGTGGATGGCCAAGAAGATCGTTTTGTGGAAGCCAGTCCACGGCCCTGATATTGGGGCTCAGTGGTGGGGCAGCCTTTGCTGTCGAAAGATACAAAACAAAAGCACTTTTATTCCCGAAGCCCTCATTCTTCACTAAGTCAGGTCACGCAAGGCCTGCAAAAAACCAAAGGTTACCGAAAAGCCACAAGCAACTGGAGGTCACGCAAGATATGCAAATGACTAGAAGTCACGCGAGACCCGCAAACACATAACGGTCACAAAAAGCTGAAAACAAAATTGAGTTGATGAATCAGCTGCAAGCAACCTATAGAAGTCACGCAAGTGCTGCAACCAACAATAGAATAGAATAGCTGGAGGTTACGCAACAACTGCAAACACCTACCCGTCACGCAACAGCTACAAACAGAACATAACCAAAATTTGCGAACAACTAGAGATTAAGCCAAAGCTGCTAACAACTGGACTTACCTCGGTGTAAGAACTTCACGACTGACGTCATAGGGTTCCCTGAGAGGTGCACAAGTGATGTCTTAGTGTAAGCAACGAAGCCTCCTATCGCCAAGGATTGGCGATATGGTGCACTCATACTGTACAATATTACATCAGTTATGGGAGGTGAATTGACGTTGTTAACGTGCTCGACGTCTGGTTAACGTCAGGTATATTGATCTGAAATGTTTAATTTAACTCCCGTAACTAAAGCATGTTTTCCAATCTATGTGTAGAAGACTGCAATGTATCAGTTTATCGCCTTCACCACCAGTGAACCCAGTGTGAAGTTAGTCAGACTGGGTGACGGCAGTCGTCGGTTCTCACACCGAGGTAGAGCCTAAAACCAAGCGATCACGCAAGAGCTGCAGACATCTAGAGGTCACGCAACAACTGCGAACAACAAGAGATAACGCAAGATCTGCAAACAGTAGAGGTCACAGAAAAAACTATAAATTGTTGGAGGGCAAACAAGTGCTGCAAATAGCTTAAAATTTTTGCTTTGCAGAAGGTACATGAAAAATGCAGAGGTTACCATCAATCCGCCAAAGAACTTTCTGTTTCAGTTTTCCGAGTGCTGTTGCCAGTTTTTCTGAAATCTCGGGTGGTGGAGAGGACATCATTGAACCAAAGGAGACCAGAACAACTCCAGCTTTTCCGGAGCTGGAAACGAACCGCTCCAGATCCTCTGATAAGGGCGAGGGGGGTCTGGGGAGCAACGGGCCAACCAACACCATACCTGACGAGAGGGTAAAAATACTGCTTGGTTTCATGGAGGCTTGGCACAAGACACACAGAATAATACAGGCCGACAGATAACTGACTGAGAGTAAAGAAACAGTGAATAGACAACGAACCAATGAAAAAATATGCGAATGAATGGTTCAGTGATCGAACGACGAGTGAAAAAAAAAGAATGAATGAATAAATTAATGAACGATCCAAGGAACAATTGACTGAGCGGAGGAACAAACGACCGAGTAAATGAACGAATAAACAAAGACATAAAATAGAAAGACAGATGAATAAATGAAATTTATGAATAAAAAATGAATGAGTGAACAAACTAACAGACGAATGAATGATTAAAAACAATTAAATATATAATGGATGAATAAATGAATGAACAAAGGGAGGAAGGAAGGAAGTAAAGAAATAAAGAAGGAAGAAACGAAGGAAGGAAGGGAGAAAAAAAGGAAGGGAAGGAGGATGGAGGAAAGGAGAGACGAAGGAAGAGAGGAAGGAAGGAAGGAAGGAAGGAAGGAAGGAAGGAAGGAAGGAAGGAAGGAAAGAAGGGAGGAAGGAAGAAAGAAAGGGAGGGAGGAAGGAAGGAAGGAAGGAAGAAAGAAAGGGAGGGAGGCAGGAAGGAAGGGACGAAACACGAAGAAACGAAGGAACAAAAAAACGAAGGAGCAAAGAAACAGCGAAATGAAAGAACGAAGGAACTGAATGAATATAAATGCCAGCAAATGATTAATCGAATGAATAAATGAATTCTAGTCTATGGCAATAAACAATATTTGTAGCTATTATTGTTTGTATAGCTATTAGTTTGGTTTGTATATTTACTTAAACAGTTTTACCTGGGTTTAGTGGCTGGGAAATGTCCAAAGCGAAATCGTTCATGACGATCACTAACTCGGAGTCCGCTTTAGCTTCCAGGACGCTCCTACCTGGCTTGATGTTGTATTTAGTCTTTAGAGTATTAAACGATGGCGAAAGAATGAATTGGCACATAATAATGTTACAAGCGTACAAAACTACGTTTTTCAGTCGTTCAAAAAAAGTCATCCTATCCGATAACCCTGATTGGACCACGGGTACATAGGACAGTGGGCTTGGTAGATGGTGCAGCAAGACAAACCCGGTGATGGCTGAAGGTAAAAAATCTACTCTTGGTACCCCCAGATAGTCAGACAAGATCGGTGGGCACATGTAGAGATCATCCCCGATCACCACATCCGCCCCTTGAAGCCTTTCTAGGACTTCCTAGGAGGAAAGTAGCAATGTTAAAACGTTTTGTTCGGGGAGAAGGTTAGGTGCAAAAAATCGGTCGTACCATTTGCGTCAGGTTATACGATGTACTTTTCTTTTTAATTTTAGGTTGTCTTACAGTTCCAGTGTGTCAAGGAGCGCTTTAATTTATAGTAGCCACGGGCTGTGGGGTAACTGTGATTTGCAGCCAGCAAAAATGATTATACTAAAATAACAAAGTTTTTTAAGATTCTGCTGTGTCTTGTTGTTTCTCTGTTCCTTGATTTTGAGATTGTGTGCTGGAAACGAATTTTCCCGCAACCGCATTACGGAACTGTTATTTCAATTTTAATACCACTCATTGTCAAATTGACCGCTTGGCTGTGTGACGAACTGGGAATTTCATGCAATTGCAAGGAATGTTACACGACGCAACTTTTCGTGCAGCAAGTCTCACAGCGCCGTTGCGAGACATGCTGCATGAATCGTTGCAGCGTGTAACAACCCTTGAAATAGTCAAAACTGATGCGAAACTTGCTGCAACAATCGATGCAGAAAATAGAATCGGGTTCCTACTTTTTGCAACGGTTGCAGCAGCGTTTTTCAGCATTGCAGCGTGTAACACCCGCATTGCAGCAAGTCTCGCAATGTTTTAGTTTTAAAAACTCAAGCCATTGTTTTTGCTTGATTTCGATTAGAACAGCTTTTAGCTGAACAGTTTACAAAATCTAAAAGAAAATCGGAAGACAGAAACTAGGTTGGATTTCCAGGTTCTTCCCTTTTCACTTAGCCAAATACATCAAACGAAATACAGCTAAGGGGTTCAGGGAGGTCTCAAGCTAAGGTTGCAACAAGAGCATATTTAAATGTGTAACCTTAATTTTCGTTAATGAGGGGTTACTCTCACGGCTCGAAACTTTCAAATGTAAGTTACCACATTGACAAGACAAACCAAGGACATAATCATATTTTTAAGCTAAGCAAATTGAGCAAAAAATAGGAGAAATTAGTCTAACTTTCGATAACAACCCTTTCAAAAAACGAGAAGAGATACATTAGTAAGTAGAATTAAGAGTCCCTTTGCAATCCTTGAGCCATATCACTTTCTATTGTAGTTTTTGGTCTTAAATTAATGATAATAATTCTAATAAAAAAATAAATTAATAATAATTATAATAATGATAATGATAATGTTAATGTTAATGATAAAGATAATGATAATGATGATGATGATGGTAATAATGATAATGATAATGTTAATGATAATGTATAATGACGATGAAGATGATGATGATGATGATGATGATGATGATGGTGATGATGATGATGATGATGATGATGATGATAACTATGAATTACAGGATACGTGGTATACATTCACCTTATTCGTCCCGTTGAACAGACTGTCACACTGCAGCGCTTGTTGTTCCAGAAGTCTCTTTACGCTATTCAACGTACTGAAGAAGGGCTGTCCCGCATCTTTCCTAACTTTGTCCACGAGCCCTTTACCTGCTGAGAGCTGCGGATCGAAAGAACGGAAGGTTTCCGTCTGGAACTTTTCACTCGGTTCGTAATCTTGATCAGAACCAAGTAGGAGAATTGTCTGTAAAGCGATGGAGATAAAGTTTTAGGATTTTTAAATGGAGCCTACACCAATTGCAGAATTGCAAACATGCAAGGTAATAAGCATACAAGTGATGAACAACAGCCTGTTTCCTCTGCTGAGGCTTCAGAAGAGAGAAAATGAGAATGAGAAAAGTTGGAACCCGGAGAAATATGAGAAGGGAAGAGAGCTTCAATCAACCTTCCTAGGAATCCCGCGTGCACCTTTTTCTACCCCAGTCTCCCCAGTGGCAGATCCGGTAATTTTGAAAGGGAGGGGCGTGCACACTAAATCAGACAGTACCTAATACAGGTGAAGGTCAGTGTAATTCACGCATAACTGTTTGACGATATACTGCCATTTAAAGCTTTTGTATACCCCTAATGATTTTAATGAGAAGCAGCTTAATTTTGAGCAGCTTTTCCAAAAATGGGCAACTTTTGACAAAGAAGAGCAGAGCAACTTTTGAGCAATTTTTGGCAAAGTTTTAAGGAACCTTTTCGCCATTTTGCAAGCAACATGTAGACAGGCCTAATTTTGGGCGAGGACTAATTTTGTTTTTTGAGGAGTACATATGCGTTTACTGCTGAATGAAAATGAAATGGATTTGCTAGTCTGTAAACACACACGTAGAGACCGCCAGTTTGACAATACAATAAACACAGGTCCGCTGTGTAGCTTGAACGAGCCCCGCCCCCTTCCCCTCCCCCGTTTGACGACCAGCCCACGGGATTGTATTATTGTTGAGTACAATTATAACATGTTAGAGGAAATTCTTGAACTAGTATAAGGTTTCTCATAAAAACATCTACTCGAACAAAACTGAAGTGAAAACGCGATCGTGAGGCCTGCGTGGAGCTTCTTTCGCCAATGCTCATGAACGTGATGCTTACACAGCGTTACACGCAGTCTTCCCACTACTTCTGAAAAACAAGGATCCTTGGAGCCCCGACCTCTACAATTAGGTGAAGAAGGTTGAAATTTGTGCATCCGTTTTAGATTTTGTTCAATTTTTGTGCATCAAATACGCATCGTGAGGGGTTAATCGGAACCCTAGGTCTGCAGGTATTGCCTGATTTGCGTTTTACTTCTACCAAACAAATATCCGCAAGACGTTTTTTCTCCGCACTCATCCAATTTATGTACATGATAGAAAGCTAAAATTTGGTACTGTAAATAGCTAATTGTGAGAAGTTCCCTCTAACGGAGTTCGTTATTTTGGATTCCACGTTTTTGGAAAATCAGTGACTAGTTGTGTAAACACACACACACAAACTCGTATAGACACAAAGTACAAACTGTTACTTTTTTGTATTCTGATAAATCGAGCTTCTGTTTCCTTCTTAGGCTTCGAGCTTTCAACTGAGGGCGCTACTTCGTAATATATCAACGTTTGTATGGACAGATGAAACTCGATCATGTCACACCACAAACTATTCAACTTTACAGGTTAGCGAAGCGTAGAAGGTCATATTGAACGCATCAGATTTTAACCAGAACAGACATGAACAACGTTGGTTTGAAAAATTGAAGAAACAGACTTCTATAGTTACTGTACTGCTTGCAGGGATTGGCAATTCGTTTGCTGTGGTGGTTATCCGGCCAAAGCAAAGAGGCAATTTACCAGAATTCCAGTTTCTCGTCTGTTGATTTTATGCGAGAGTTCAACTCGTGATTTGTATGTTTATCCAAGATACAAAGAAATTCAGTGCATTTTTTAAGAGCGAAAGAAAGTTCTCCTTTGCCTAACCAGATAGGAATGTGATTAAATGTTTTGTTGTTTGTAAAAAGTACACGACCAATGAAAAAAAAGCACGAGCTTCAAGATTGGAAGAAGGAATATCTCTGAACCAGCCACACCATTAGCTCCAAACCCAAACATTGAAACAAACCTGATGTCCGCGGTCCCCAAGCTCCTCAGCAATCCTTCGGAATATAAAGTAATGGCTGTTACCAAACATTGGCATCAACACAATTTTTGAAGCCGTGCAGCAGTTTAGGATACAACTGATGTAAAATAGAGTAAATGAAAATAAGAATAATAATTTGTCAGGGCTCATTTTGCGGTCGACCGCACCAGCCGCGATTGTGTGACTACATAAACTACAACACGAGTAAACTGGAAAACGCATGCGCACGATTATGATTGGTTCAGTGAAGATTTGTTAACTTTTTAATAAAAACGCTTTTTCTAGTTTACGAAAAGAGACTCAAAATTTTGAACAACAGGATTGGAGTACAGTTTTTCAAAAAGGTATTTTTAAATTTTCCGGTAATTAGGAGGGGAAAAACTTAATCGGAAAATTGAGGAACTCTTTAAAAATTCGTAATTATCAATGAAACGACCAGCGACATGCTTCAGACGGTCTCCGTTTGCTCTCAGTCTCACTCGAAATGCCCACGGGCGCAAGGATAAAATTCTTTAGCAGCGCTGCCCACTCGCACGACTAACGGACGGTATTGTATTTAAAATAGTGAATTGGCCTGGAATGCGCCAGTTCCTTTATGTTATGTATTTCACACTCTATTAATTTTGGTGCAATTTTTGTCGCGATTCCCATTGCAATATTTCTTGCACTTGCATTATTACTTCCAAAAGTGCATGTAAAGCACCTGCAGTTTCAATGAATTTGAGTGCCAGGAAACTTGCATTTTTTAAACAACCTGGAAACTTGATACATATAAGACGGCTAAAAAAATTGCAATGCTAAAACCGCGACAAAAGTTGCACCAAAAATAGCTGGTGTAAACGGGCCTTAAACCAGTAAAAGAGATTAACACCGTACGTATCTGTTTGTGGAGTGGTTTCTTTTGATGAATCTTGCAAATAAACCCGGTTTCTGTTTGCACAAACTAACGCTTTTCCCCGATATTTATAGACTTTAAAATTAAAACTGTCACGCCGATTGAATAGTATAGAGAACAATGTAATTTATCGAAGCCCGTGACGTATTTAATTGCCAATAAAGTTAAAAATAGTGCTTCCCCTGAGAAAGAAATAGGGCAAGGA
>JAOBYE010326651.1:0-15260 GCA_025403585.1 Parazoanthus swiftii | reverse complement strand
CGCTGAAACATCGACATTTTCGGCATTTTAACTGCAATTTTCTCTATATTCTAAAGCTGTGGCTCTGAAAACGACAGAGCGCTGGCTGAAAATGACAGGGCGCCCAGAAAAACGACAGGGCGCTGCGCCCTGTCGCTTTGGCCTAGCTAGAACACTGCTATTGCAAACCTGAGCACTTCAAAAAAATGCGTTTCATTGTTGTGTTCGAGCACCATGCTCCAAGTGTAACCAAAATTGTAATAAGAGTCTAACAGCCAAACTTATATGTTAATGTATGCACTATAAATCAACACAAATCGCTATTTACAATTTACCAATATTTCGTTCTTCGGTTTACAGTGGTATCAAATTTTCAAGGTTAAAAAACGATTTGCTCCGTTTTCTTCAATTTCAGCTCGTCAGTTGGTTGTAGAGAATTACTTGGAAGAGCGAGTCAATCCGGGGGGTTATGGGTCTCTGATCGCCATGTCAGGTACAAAGTGATGTGGTTGGTTGTTTTGTCTATGGTTGATGAAAGTGTATTGGTTAGGTAGGTATGTAGGTAGAAAGGTAGGTAGTAGGTAGGCAGGTATGTATGTAGGAAGGTAGGTAGAAAGGTAGGTAAGCAGGTATGTATGTAGGAAGGTTGGTTGGTAGGTAGGTAGGCAGATATGTATGTAGAAAGGTAGGTAGAAAGGTAGGTAGGTGGGTAGGCAGGTATGTATGTATGTATGTATGTAGGAAGGTAGGTAGAAAGGTAGGTAGGTATGTAGGAAGGTAGGTAGAAAGGTAGGTAGGTATGTATGTAGGAAGGTAGGTAGAAAGGTAGGTAGGCAAGTAGGTATGTAGGAAGGTAGGTTGGTAGGTAGGTAGACAGGTATGTATGTAGGAAGGTAGGTAGAAAGGTAGACAGGTAGGTATCTGGGAAGGTAGGTAGAAAGGTAGGCAGGTATGTAGGTTGGAAGGTAGGTAGGTATGTAGGAAGGTAGGTTGGTAGGTAGGTAGGTAGGTAGGAAGGTAGGTTGGTAGGTAGGTAGGTAGGCAGGTACATATGTATGTATGTACAAAGGTAGATAGGTAGGTAGATAAGTAGGTAGGTAGATAGGCAGGTATGTATGTAGGAAGGTAGGTAGGTAGGTGGGTAGACAGGTATGTATCTAGAAAGGTAGGTAGATAGGTACGCATGTACGTATAATCAACGTGCCACATAACAGGTTGTCGTTTGTACATCCCTGAAATAAATGAAGCCGAAAGCAACTTTAAATTTGACCACATTCCTGTTTTTTAATTAAGAAGTACATTTCATTTATCTTGAAAATGGATTTTATTTTTTCATGGCATAAATAACATTTTATAAGCAAGAGTGAGGCTACAGTATCTCGCTACTAGGAGAAGAAGGCTCCCATTCTCCCGCCACAACAAGATTTACATCATCACTGAACTGCTTCCCGTAGTGTGCTGATGCATTGTTTTCCGATGTTACAGACAAGGGACGCAAATGGTTTTCAAGGGCCACTTCTAATGATGCCATTGCCCTGAACCTTACACCGAATAAGGTTTGAGATATTCACTGGTACTCTCCCTTTGTATGTATCTATAGTCACTGATGCGGCAGACGCCTCATGCGAAATTGGTTTCTAGACTAAGCTAAGCTAAACTAAACTAAACTTTATTGAACGTCGTTGCGCTGGGCGTGGTTTCCTCGTATTCACGTCGAACAAAGAGTAAGCTTAAGTTTAGCAGATTCTCAGGATACTTTGTTTTGAAATGGTGTTTTGTTTTCTGACATTTATCAGCTGTTTCTACAGTAAAAAACCAGTATATCAGAAGACGGTCTGTCATTACGCTGGCTTGCTATGCGTTATCAGCAAGTACTTTTGTGAGTTGATGGACCAGTTTTGAGTCGCAACTATCTTTGGTAAACTAATAATAACAATAATGATAGTAATGATGCTGCTGATAATCCTAATGATCATGAACATGATAAAACTGATGATGATGACGATAATATCATCATTGTTATTACTAATGTTGTTGTTATTATTATTATTATTATTATTATTATTATTATTATTATTATTATTATTATTATAACCACGAGGGTTTTGGTGAAGCCTACTGGATCTCTTTGTGGATGATGATGATGATGATGATAATGATGATGATGATGATAATTATGATGATTGCAATGACACTAATCATGATAATAGTTGCAGTGTTTATCGGGATGCTGATAAAATTGTTTGCTCACGAATCCCTTCTGGTTACAGAATAATTTAGAAAGAAACCGTCTTTGGAAAAATGCCAACATAAGGAAACGAAAATAAATTTTTCTGCTAAACAAAAATACCCTTCTACACTCAAAAAAATTCGAGCTGGAACCGTGATTTTCCTGTTGCATTTGATACAGGATTTGATCACAGTTGAAGCACCTCGGGTTTCCAAGCCACTTGAAGAACAAAGGTACTGTCAACCCTCAGCATGATCTGTTTATTACATTGTGTCAAAGCGGAGTAACTGTTAGTAAATGTTGCTGTGATAGAGTGTCTAGATATATTCTTTCTTGATCAAATAACCTATTTTTAAGAAATAAAGATATAAGGTTTTATGTAGCGACATCTTATTTATATTCTGCCAACGAGATCGACGACATTCTTGACTTCAATTTTTGGTCCAGTGTTTGCGGAAACCAACTTTAGCTAAATTTACTTACTACAGACCGGTGCCCCAACTTGTGCCTCCAAGTATTAGCAGTACTGGTTCCAGCGTTAGTAGAACCCGACTGATGCCTGTCCCGTCTGGAGCAAGTCTCAACAAGTTGGAGACAAGAGTTGAACGAGCTAAGCCAGATGAAAATACCAAGATTGAGATGGAATACCAGGTATACTACTGCTGATAATACTTTTCCCCTTGAAATGGGGATATTTTGTTGTAACTTTTCATTACAATTAAAGTCAGTTGCATTTTTTACGTCTGCTGAAAATACAGGTAGCACTGAAGAACAGCAATGGGTACTTAGTCTGTTAATTTTTTACTGGTAATTTTGTCAACTAGCTAGGCTGCCACATACTGTGTTATTTATTTACCAATGACATGTCATGCACGTTTTGTATCAAAGTAAGTCTTTATACACGTTTTTCTATTGAGCACTTACTATGAGACATTTTCCAAAGTGTACTTTGGACAAGAGATGTAGATTGTTTACAAAACAAGCCTTTAACACAGTATTAGTAAGTCCTTCCCATATTTCCCCTTTTGCTCGTCAGCAGGCCAGCAAGAGGTGAATGCTTAGGTCGGAAATCCTAGAATGTGGCACCAGATCAGAAAAGACTGTATAGCAACTTTTTATGGGATAGACTTCCAAATGATCGGATGTGATCCAGTTACTCTGACTTGGTGTCAGCTCACCAACTCAAATTGTAATGGTTATTGTAGTGTCCTGTTTTCTTATTTTCACAGAGCTCCCTATATATGATGCTTCTAAAGCTGAGGGCTGACTTGGCCCACGAGCTTGACTGTGCACCGTACATGATCGCCACCAACAAGAATCTCTTAGATATAGCCAAGTACAGGTTGGTACCTGGGTCATCATATCCACGTTTTAGATAAACATTTAGTACAGGCTGGTACATCGGTTATCATTAGCACCCGAGTTAGCGATTACGACTGTCATTCTAATATGATTATAATGAGGATTGTGATTATGATTTGATAAGAAATGGGATTTCGACTTTAGTTGTGGTTGTGGTTATGGTTGCTCTTGCGATTGTGCATATGATTATAACTGTAATGAAATGTGGTTCCCGTTAAGATTACTTCGTGACTATGATTATGACGGTATGATTGTGACGAACGATGCTGTGGCTGTGACTAAACTGTAGTTGTAATTCTCCTATGTCTGCGTTTCTCAGTGATGTGCCGTACGTTGTGACAGGTTTTCATGTTCTTCTTTTCCCAGACCAGACACCACTCAACGCTTATTGACTGTGGACGGTATATCAGAGCGGTTGTGCGACAGGTTTGGACAAAAGTTGGTGGATTGCGTTACTGCATTCTGCAGAGAGAACAATGTTTTGCCTAACAGGGCAGACAGTCATCCTGACTCGCAAGCAAAATTATTCTCGCAGTACTGGGTAAGAGTACACATCATTGGTTTGTTCACACGACATCACGGCTCGTTAGTCTCTACTTTTCACCAAGAACTGTCGTCCATTGTTAATAGATATGACTGCGTATGAACAATTACAAAAGAAATACCACAGTACTCACTTCTTAAACTTGGTCGAACCGCAACAAATATCGTAGCTCTGAATTGACTGAGCGAACACATTTATTAAATCTAATGCAAAATCAAGCGGACATTACAAGACCATTCGCTTTATATTGGTCTTCCTTCCAGTTAGCTAGGTTTTAACCCCTACGAGTGTAAACTTTCAAGATATTTCCAAGAGCAGATAAACGAAGCATTTTTTTGCCTCTCTTGATTTACACTAATCGTTCTCGATGCGTACTTCGCTACTCTGGTTTCATTGCCCTCCACAGACAATTTTGGTATGCGCTTCGAGTCTATGGAATTATGCACCAAAGTCCTTAATAACCATCAGAAAACCATATGATAAAATCCTACGAATGTTCCTTGTTTTTACCGCATGAAAGGTGCCTTTATAAGGGTATTTTGCTCCCCCCCTCACCTTCACCCCTATATAAATTGCTGCTGACATGACTGAAAATCTCAAATTTGTTACAGGGACACAATCCATCTCAAGGAACAAGTTCTTCAACAGTTGTAGACGGGACGATGCCTACGGCCTATTCAACCAGTTCTCGTGTACCAGCGAGCCCCGCTGCGGGGAAGTCCATCAGGGGCAACACTTCAACTCGGGCACCCTCTGTCGTATCGGCCCCGTCCGTAAACCCATTCACCAGGGCCAACTCGGCCCCTGCGGTATCCCAGAAGCCCCACAGTGAACCCATGTCGGGCCAGAGCTCCTCTCAGACAAACACCAGTCAGTCTAACCCGTCGAGTCAGGGACTGAAGAGAAAGCTACCTGGGTGGTTGTCCACAAATCCCAATAGTGCTCAAGTTTTCTATGCCAGTAAGAAGAGCCGAAACTGTAAATTATGATTCTAAAACTTCTGACCTGGCAGAAAATTTGACGAAAATGGGTTTGAAGAACAGATGATGAATCTGTTGCGTTACTATCTATTGCGTTGCTTTCAGATGAGCTCTGATTCCCAAGAAATTATAAATAGGGGTAAATAAATGTTTCTCTTTTTAGAGATTGAGTATTTTATTTCTTGAACTCGGTTACGATGCTGGAAGAAGCTGAAATAAAGACAATTTGTTGGTATCGCCAAGAAAAAGATGTTCAAAATCAGGTCATGGAAACCTGTGGAGGGAAAAAACACTCTACTTTTGAGAACAAACCAGTATGTTGGCCCCGCTACCAGATGGCAAAAGGCGCTGACAAAATGTTAATCATTCTACTTTTAACATAGTAATAACACAGAACGTATGAATGGATAAGCCACTTGGTTTTAAACTAAAGACCACAGTGAATGATATATAAAGAGTTTCACGAGACGGCTCTTGTCAACTGTTTGTTTTATTAAAAACTGCATCCTTTCGCCCCTTTGGCACTTCAGTCTTTATCAAGCATTCACATATGTTCAATTCTGTTTTGTTTGCTAGTTTCACAATATTCCCTAGATAAAGCAGTATTCTAGCAGATTTAGGAAGTTGTATTGGAAGTCACAGTCTGCAATTTTTTTCACTTTTCTCCCACTTGGTGGGTGGTCCCGCATCATGTGCTCAGCGTTCGACGAAACAGGCTGGAACCTCGCCACAGGTTTTTCTGCAAAAAATACGGTATTATAAATCCATCAAGCCCAGGCATTTGAAAACAAGGATCGAGGCCTGTTTAACCCCAAGAATACAGTGAGTTTTGATCGGTCCAACAATTTTAAACACACAAGATATTAACACGATACCACTTCGATCAGTCTTGACGAGACCGACTGTTTTCCAACTGAAAGAATGTAATAACTAATTGGGTTCGAAAGTTTTTTCAGGCTTTGAATTCAAGGCCTTTTATTAAAGCACTGAGTTCAAGAGTTTTCGAGTTTTCTCCAAGGACACTGCCTGAAGTTCAGTTGTCTAGACAAACAATTTACGACAAAGCTTTCATACGTGAAAGTGTTCTGACCAGATAATTCTTTTACACGCTGTCGGCCTTTACTATTGGAGTAAAAAGTTATCAGAGCAACAAAAATACGATTCATTGTAGACTCTACAGTGCTATTTTTTAAGGGCGAAAGTCTGAATTCGAGGTTTTTAAGACCTTAAAACGAAAATCAAAATTCGAGGACTGAACTTAAGACGAACAATGTTGAAAGATCGTCGAAGTTTTCGTTTTTCTCTATTGTAAACCCAATATCGGTGAGATGTACACCAGGGACGACTCGCACTCAATCAGGACATAGTTGTACAATAACATTACAAGACAAACTGTCCGTAGCCTGAGCGACAGATCCACAGGGGGGGGGGTGGATAGTAGTTATACTGTCCCGGGTACTTACAGTCTTTCTAAGGTGTTTAAAACAGTCTGCCCAGCTGTTGAACTTTGGCATGCGAGGGACCATCCCGGCTGCAAGTCTGTTGGGAAATGTTCAGCACAGGTTAGTTTCCTGAAAAAGTTATGGCGCAGAAATATGCCAAAAACCAATTCCATTCAAAGGAAAATGGTGGTTTTGCAAGACCCATAACACCCAATCTGTTCGATTTGAGACTTTTTCAAGGCGTCAATGTAAAGACAAAACTTGCTATTCGTGTATTCTTGAGAAACTGCAAGCGCAAGAATTACCGTTCGTATTATCAATATCACTAAAATATTTAATAAATAAAGGACCGTGCAAACTTCCTTTCTTCGTCGACTGACTCTTGTTTTCTGCAATGCCATGATCGTCGGGAAACTTGGTGAAGAAAACTCCAGAATTTGGCAGCAGAATAAATTTGCCAATCAAGAAAAAAAGGAACAAAAATTGTAAATGAATAATGACGACTTATATGTTAACAAGCAGTTCCTCCTTTTTCGGACATCATAATACCCACCCCGAAAAGTACTGTACAAATGGTAACTTTTGAGGCGTACCAAAACGTTACCCATTAAATCCCTAACAGATAGTTTAATGACCAGCTCCCCGGCTTTTATATTAATTCTGAGTCACCACAGGGCTGTAGCAAGCCTTGGAAAACTGGGGGGAGGGGGCACCACCGAAAGCCGAAGGTGCGAGCCTTCTAGGGGGTCTGGGGGCATGCTCCCCCGGGAAATGTTAAAAAAATTGTTTGTCTGAAATCGTGTTTCCTTGGTTTTAAACGCCATTTGAAACAAAATCAGTGTCTGAAAACTAGCAAAACATTTCCCGTTTTTCAGACAATTTGCTGAATTTGATACATTTGTTGGGGAGAAAACTGGGGGGCACGCCCCCCCCGGCCCCTCTCCTTGCTACGGCCCTGGACCAGGTGATGTTTATACAGAGAAGACTGCGTGCCACCAGGCCATGTAAGCTTACCCAACGTCATTGACTGCCATCATGGTCGACACCAACAGAAATGGGTATGTCACCAGGTTGGAAGAATACTACAGCAAAATACAAAGAAATTTTGGACAACTTTTATAATAGTTATTTATGTGAACAACTTTTATATTACCACTTTTCAACCAAGTTTTGTATGTTAACATTTCTATAAACACATAAATGTGACCTTTATTAAAGCAAGTTTATGACTGCTGCTTGATGATTTATACTGGGATGTATGACCATGCCATTATCTAAAATCCAAGGCTTACAACCACACAAGATTTTTTTTTCTGAAGTCTTTCTCAGCGAATTGTTATAATAATTGAAATATACAAGTTAAATCTCACTTTATACGTGACAGACTGAATGGCATGCATGCAATTGAATTTTGGCAAAAGAAGCTCCTTTGGCACTTCTGAGAAGCTTCTTTGACACTCTTGAGATTTCTTACCTGAGCAAAACCAGCAGTATAGACTTGTACTTCTTTTCTCTCGCTCACCTTTTTGAGACAAGAAAGTATAGAAATTAGTTGGTTTATTGGGAAACTAACATTACGAAGGTCGGAATGCACGCTTTATGATTTTTTTAGGGTAACTTTCCCGTAAGTCGGTCATCATTTTGAATTAACTGAAAACCGAAACGCCGACTAGTGTAGATAATTTCGTTATGAAAAACCAACGCAAGATTTTAAAACCACTAGCAAAATTGCTTTGAATCAACACATTCATTTATCACATCATCTTTAGTTCAACGTTCTGTGAAAAATTTACGATCAAAATTACACTCCCTCACTAACATGTATCAAAACGTCTCAAAAGAGCTGTAGCCCAGAACTTAATGCAACCCTAGCACGAAACTGTTTTGCTTTGTGAACACAACCTCTTGCTGCGGTCCAAAATCAAAGAATATCATTAGCTTTTGCAACTATGGGCAGAGTAAACGACCACCTGAGCGGCGGGAAATCGTAGCTTTCCTTGCACATGTAACAGAAGCGTTATAAATTTGTATAAACTCTTACTTACATTATGTTACTTATCAAACAGTTTGAATCCCGGGCAATCTATTTCGGTAATTTCGATTTCTTGCTTGAAAAGAGTTGTCATGCCCATATTAGGAGTTCCCTGATGACGTCAATCTATTTACTGACCTCTTTGTCCAAGAGATACTTGTTGATGATGAACGAAAGGGCTCGGTGAATCCACAAACCCAGCACCTCCCCCACGATCCGTGGGGCCATCCCCCTGACAGATAACACGAAATGTACACTATAAGTTTGACTCACAGACGCGTGCACACAGGAGCAGCAAGCTCCAAATGACTTTTCCAGGGCTCTAAATCACAACCTAATCTCTTTGTATGAATGTATAATTATGTTGGAAACGAGGCTTTTAAAAAGACTCAACACTTGCAGCGATGGTAGCAGAGAAAGGAAAAGGTTAGAGCTTAATATGAATATTCATCCATTCAGTTATTGCACGACATCTTGTTGATGACACAACTACCTTTTAAGTATGTACAGTATGTGTCTGTCAGTTCATTTGCTTGTCAGACTCAGTCCATTTGTCTGTCAGACTCATTGACTGTATTTGTCTGTCAGACTCATTCTATTTGTCTGTCAGGCTTGGTCCATTTGTCTGTCAGACTCGTTCTATTTGTCTGCCAGACTCAGTCCATTTGTCTGTCAGACTCATTCTACTTGTCTGTCAGGCTCAGTCCATTTGTCTGTCAGACTCATTCTATTTGTCTGTCAGACTGTCCATTTGTCTGTCAGACTCAGTCCATTTGTCTGTCAGACTCATTCTACTTGTCTGTCAGGCTCAGTCCATTTGTCTGTCAGACTTGGTCCATTTGTCTGTCAGCCTCAGTTCATGTGTCTGTCAGACAAGTTCTGTCCGTTTTCTTGCTTGCCTGTCCATGTGTATCTTGCCTCTCTGTGTGTCTGCATTTTCACTATCTATCTCGCTGTTTGTCCACTTAACTGTGATCAGCTTAACATTTATCCCTTGTTATACTGAGTAAAATATATTATTTACTGACTTTCACTTACACAAAAAATCCTATGACTCCCTCCTTATCATAAATTTCTGATAAACCAGCTCTTATTCCACTGTAAAAGACAAAGAAGTTGTATACATGATCAATCGAAAACAAAAACTAATAGTTGTCCAGTGACATGTTTGATTAAGTTCACATAGTGAGATTTAAGCATAAGGCATAAGAGATTAAATATCTAGAGAAAAAAAAATTGCAAGAGTTTGTTTCGCACACTTGGTATCCTGCTGTCTTTTCCTTTGTTATCAGCTTGTTTTACAAGACAGTGTGAACCTGGGCCCGGTTGTTCAAAGCCTGATTAGTACTAATCCTGGGTTTACTCTTAACAAATTCTATGGAGTTAACCCAGGATTAGTGCTTATCAGGTTTTGAACAACCGGGCCCAGAGGATTAACAGCCGAAGCAACCATCCATCAAATCCCCCTCATACATTCCTTGTGAGAAGACTGAAAAACTTTGTAGAGAATCAAAATGAAATGATGTAAAAAGTGACAAATTTGTATACTTCAGGACTTACATGTAAACATCAAAATTTTCAAATTTTATGAAACCTCCCAACACCAACTAAATTATGTGTTCTTTTGAAGTAATTTATTATTATTCATTACCAATAAACCAATCAGATCACCTGTACAGGGTCTCTTCGCCAACATACTGTACCATGATCCTCAGGGAAATCACTGATGGAAATAAAAAAGACCACATTGTAGTCTAAAGTCTATCTTAGAGTTTTTGTGTGAGGAGGAGATCAAATTTGAATTCCACAATCTATAATCTTGGAAAAAATATTAGAGACAGCATTTTCAGACTAAACAGAGCCTTAACAATGATCACATGTAGCTACCGTCCATCCAAATCAGTGTTCATTAAGATGATCACTCAAAGATTGTTTGCCACCCACCTGGGCCTGGTTGTACGAAGAGTGGATAACTTTATCCAGTGGATAAGTCCCTTTTCAGTGAATAAAATTTGCTTGTTATCCAATCAAAATCAAGAACACGCCAATTTTATCTGCTGGACAGGGATTTATTCACTGGTTATAGTTATCCACTCTTCATACAGCCGGGCCCTGGAGTCAACACTGTACAGAGGGGTATTGTTGACTATCAATGTTGAAGTATTTGTGATTTGGCGTCCCAGCAACATTAGTTCAATGTCAGTGGAGAAGGGATAGGTTTGGGGCCAACATATTGCACATGTATGGGGGTGGGGGATGGGACAATATTCCAAGTACTGTAATGAGTTAGGTTGGTACAGTATAATTACTAGTCCTGATCTATCAAATCGTTTAACCATAACTAATGACTAGAATGACTGGACAGGAAAAGGGACTATATGTACTTTCTACTGCCTGGCTGCCACTGCTTAGACTCCCTACATCCAAGTTAATTGTTCTGTTCATTTTGGTGCTCTTTGCTAAATGTTGGAAATTTCTCTGTGAGAAAGCTCGACCCTGGTATATACATGTAGTCACAGGTAAATACATGTACATATTCTAAACGACAAAGAAACCAATCAATTTTGGAGAAAGTTGTTGTTGATATATTTAAGAAAATGGTCACTATCTTAAAAACAGACACAAGACAGTTTGCTACTTGATCATTACATCTAATTAGCAGCTAGGTCACACGGTCAACATACCCTGAAGAGGATGAGTGACCACAATGCTCGCACACTTGGCAACAGTTTGCTTGCATGTCTGATTATACAACAGATGGGGGAAAACAATCAAATTAGCTGCAACCAAAGAATATGTTTTCTGAGAGCTACATCTGGTTTTAGCTTCAGATCATTGTGAATGGCTTGTGGTACAAAATAATAATTTTACAACTATATGCATTTTAAATGACCACTGAAGAAAAAGGAAAAGCTAGAATGATGCTTATGAAAACAAATATTATCTGTTTTTTTGCAGTTTACATTTTACATGTATAAATCCTCATGTCAATGGTTTAAAAAATCCCCAAAAGCTAAAACTTACTACTTACAGTTTTGAGGCAGACAACATATGAATGTTGAAGATTATCTACCCTTAAAAGCTCCTGCATATAGTTGTTTTTTCAGGAACAACCTTCAGTTGTTAGTTTATTTTAAGTTTTTGTTTAGTAGTTATTTAAATTATAGTACTTCTTGGTTTTACATTGTACTTAATACTTGAGCTTTGGGTTGCGTTACAAACAGTTCAATAGAAAATACCTTGTGTATGCTTGTACAATACCCATCCATTATGGTGTATAACATAATTATTTAAACAGGTAGTGAGTCAAAGATCGCTCTTTGAGAGTATGTATAACTTATGGTAAACATTAGATAGTGATCTAGTTCGAGTTGAAGACTGAAGTTTCCAGAGTGTCCAACATACAGACCAACTGAAATCGGGATGAGTTTAATGGTAGGAAAAATTTTTGTGAGCTCCATTGAAGGCATGAGTTTTTAAGGGGGTCTTGGGGCATGCTCCCCCTGGGAACTTTGAAATCTGGATTACAACATCTTCACTATACCCATTTAAACATGGAAATTAAGATCCCAGGGTTCAAAATGTATCATTGAAAATGTACTTAGTGTAACAAGTGAAAAGTAACAAAGGCTCTCCCTCCCTCCCCTACACAGTACCTACTTACCTCCTTCAAAAACTCTTTCCCTTCATCTTGAAATGTCTGCAGTGAAGAAAATCCAAGCACAAGAATGTTTGAGATTTACTTAGAGGATCAATCTGGACAATGCTTGTCTTGCTAATTACAATGTACATGTACGCACGATATGTAGCTACTGCAAAGCTTGTCCTGTTAACAGTGATTTTGTAACTTAATCACATTTACCCAAGAATGTTTTATGTTCTGAGTACCTAGTACATACATATAGATCAGAAGCCCTTGCATAATGTACATGCACTTGTCTAATATATAATATTCATGCATGTTGGTTATCTTGAAAACTACATGTAGAATTGTTAGGTACTATTTTTTTTAAAAATAAATTCTAAGTATTTTCAACACAAAGTGCAAGACATAGTTTGATGTTTGAATTTTTGGCAGCAGGATATCAGCCGCATGTATTCAATCTCGAGCATGATGTGGTCACTGGTCATACATGTGAGCTGTCTTGCAGATGTGATCAAAACAGTTTATAATTCCAGATGTAGTATTTGATAGAACCGACAGTTACTTTGCATCTCCAGGTTTCATGGCATAAAGAGTATAAAAACAATTATCAAAAACTGATTTTTATACATTTAGTAACAATGCACAGTAATTTCAACAGCAAACAAACAACTTAATGATAAATTATTTTGCAGTCAACTTACCTTTTCTATACCTATTTCTGAAGAGCTATGACAATCATAATTTTCTAGAGCCTGTTGAAAGTAATAAGTTTGAAAACTTTAAAGAAATATAAAAAAACTCTACTTAAATTAGGGTCCTAAATGGGTGCAACAGACAATACAGACATGCCATGAGGGAGCACACAATAATTTGCAGTGTATATGTACATGTTTGTTTAAGATTAATACAGCTACGCATTTTGTATTGTTAGCATTAGTATTACTATCATAATAGTCAAAGGGATCTTGATACTCTTGTTCAGGAAATGTAACAAGTTGATAAACAGCTATATTTATAGACTGCGAGCAGTCTACTATATTTAAAGAGTTCACAAGCTAAGTCATTGATCAAATGATTGTGCTTGGATTTGCACAATGTAAAACACTCTACAAACATGTACCCACTCACAGCAAACACTACTACCAGAAATCTACCTGTAGCTGATTTTTTTTCAAAAATATTAATACCATTAATTACCAAGCAGTGCAACCTTTTTAATTTTTTTTTATGCAAAATCAGACATTTCTGACAAAGGAATTAGTTGTAAAAAAAATGAAAATTATAAAATACTCTTAAGATGATTACAGCCTTGTTTTATTAGCTGGAACTGAACTGTAAAAACTGATTTATGGCCAGCATGTGCAAACCAAAAGTAACTCAAGGTTAAAGACTGTTCTATCCTTCAGAAATTTTCATTTTTTATTAAAGAAATCTATCTCAAGTTACAAGCAAGTACATTATGGTGACTGCCCCCAATAAACTGATTGCTTTTTTAAAATAATATTACAAAACATGCTGCTCAATTGTACCTGCAATATGCTGTTGTTGACAGCACTTCCGATGATATTGTGGCAAAGTCTGTAGAAATAGCACAACAAGTGAACTTTGCAATTTGAATTTTGGTATTTAGATCACCAAGAAGTTATCCCTTGCTTGTCTAGTGGATGTTAAATAAAAGAGGGCTTTCAGGAGATATGTGTAAAAGGTTTGCCAATGAGTTAATAGACAAGTTTTGATACACTGCACATTAAATTCAGCCTGAAACAAAAGGCATCAACACGAGGCTCTGGGAAATAATCCATACAAACTCTATATTTTATTCCCCAGAGCCTTGTGTTGATGTCTTCTATTTCAAGCTGAGTTTTAATGTATTGAAATTGGTCTGTTATTTACATACACATACACATTATTTAATACTAGACACAGATCTACATGTAAATGTACTGTAATCATGCATCAATAACATCAAAAATGATGAAAAATAGTGAGGACTTCTAATAATATTTTACCAATGGTAGAAGAATAGCTTAATGCTTTTGCCAAAATTTTACACTAAACTAATTATGTTATTCTCATGTTAGTTTCAATTATAAAACATAGTGCCCCTGTGACTTTTTAAATTAAATACATTTAGTCATTTTAGACTTACAGAGAATCATAAGACAATCAATTTGATGTAGTATAATTGATACAAGACTTTATCACTTCACTGTACATGTATGTCATAAAGGCATTATACAATGTAAATGTCAAAAGTTTGAGTTTTTACAACACATTAGTACTTTTTTGACTTTTTGACATTAAATTAAATGTCATATATTGATAAACAAAGTTAACTATCCTTTTACAATAAATACAACATTTTACAGAATTTCAGTTTTGCAAAGCATGTTTTTCAGGGGTACAGATTCAAACAGAGATAAATATAGAGCTCAAATATCGAGGTTGCAAACATCATAGAGAACTTCACTAAACAACAGACTTAATTACTGAATACAATATTTACTTCACATGGGAATGTTATAAAGATGTTCTGTACCTTGCTGACAGCCCTCTATACAGACCAAACCATCCATCTGTCTTCTTTATATGGGAAGCTGATAACATTTACAAATAAACCAAGATGAAAAACACTGAAATAAGTTTTAATTAATATTTAAGCAAAACATAAAGGTATAAATCAAATTTTGTACTCATTATACAGTTTTCAGACCTCCCCAGTGGATAAAGATCAAGACACAGTTGAAAATGTCAGTAATACTATCATTCGTTGCATATAACCAGTGTTCTAGCTAGCTAAAAGAAACGACAGGGTGCCTAATTTGCATCTAATTAATATTCATGAGTTGGCTGTTCTACTGAGATTTATCAATGGTTTTATTGTATTTACCTGTGTATAATGCGCACTTTCTCTCAAACATTTGGTCTTTAAATCGTGATGCGCTTTATACTCAAAACCTTTTGTTTTTATAGCAAGTAAATGGCATAACAACACAAAAATACCAAGTCAAACAACTCCCAATTTTATGAAACATGGAGAATAAC